>JBAMBI010000822.1:0-93088 GCA_037043535.1 Drosophila putrida
AATACTTCTAGTGTAGATAAAAATTTAAATTATTTTTCCAAAATTCTATAAAAATATAATAAATAAAACATAAAGAAACCTTCATATTTAACCAACTATCGAAGTTACACCCCCTGCTATAAATCAGCATATCAAAACTTTAGACAGAATAATAATTTTGCTATTATTGTATTATTCTAAAAGATCAAAAACATATTTATTTAAAAGTGGCTTCGTTTTAGGTGATAACTTTCGGTGTCCTGTTATAAACGGATCCGATGAAAGGAGTAGACGATTGAGTAGGTCTTCATTTGTTGCTTCTCAGGACGTTTTTCTTGCATGCTGCAGACGAAATTTTTTTATGTCCTTATTTCTTGCATCAGCAGCTTCCTCCGACAATTCCCCAATCGACACCAGAGCGTTTTCAATTATGGATGGTCCATGAATTAAAATCTTATGAACGGTAGGCGGAAGGTAGTACCACGAATATGTCCTTGTCAAATCAAGGGCTATTTGGAGTGCAAATGTCCTAAATTTCTCAACATTAATTTTATACCCAGAACTTAGTGCTTGCAATATTGCTGCACATCATTCAATAAGGTGCTCATCTAGGCCTGTAATTTTTGAAGATAGCTCAGGATTATTGAAGAATTTTCTGGCAGTGTTTCCATCATTCGATGTTCCACATCCACCAACCTTCGGCTTATCGACGATCAATTCCATTTTCGATCGAAATTCTGTTTGCATTTTTGTTTTTCTTTTAATAAATTTTGTTTTTTCTTCGCCGCCTCGAACTTGCCAGACTTGTATGTCAAGTCTGTATGACAAATGAATAAAATATTCAAAAAATCTTATATATGCATGAAGTGGTGACAATCCGAATTCAAATCGATCCTTATGAACTTCGCTTTCTAGGCTTTTCTCAATATTGTTCATCTGTGTGGGCTTCGCGTTGCATATATAGCATTTTGATGATGATGTTTGTGTTAGCGCATTACAAATTTTGCCATCAACCATTGTGAGTTGCAAAATATGCTGAACATATATAGTTTTATCACCAACAATTATCTCAGTCTTGACAAGATTCGTAATTTTTTCTTTAAAATATTTTTCCTCCTCAATACTAAATTTAGTTGATTCCTTTATAAATTGAAATCGCACAGGTCTACAATATCGTGTGGATGCTGGTCGTGGATTTTTCCATATAATTTTTGAACAATCTTCAGCTGCTAGTAAGACAAGCAGATCATACGACGTCACAAACAAGTGGCTGTCCGTCAAAACCCCATTTCCCTATAAGTTTCAGGTTGCAAACAGGATCGGCGACAACATTATGTATTACATTATCCTGTAACTCGATAATGCGCTTTGTTGTGTGGTCCAATAAACTTTGAAGCTCCACTTCTGCATGTGCCTCACTAACAGTAATATTTTTTGGATAACATTTATTTTTTTCTTTTACAACATTATCATAGCTGCAAAAAAGCTCTGTAGAAATTTTACTGTTTACAAACTCCCTAATGAGCATATACTGGTGCTTTGTTAAGCTCGCTTCCATGATAAGCGAAATAATCTCATTAGCACTTGCAGGTGATATTTTTTCTTCAACAGCTGCAGATCGCAAACAGTCAGCAGCGGACTCATCAAAATCAGCAATCTTGTCAATCCGTCTTCTCTTTGTTCGGCTTGAACACTCAGAGAAATTAATTTTGGGACGACCACGTTTAATATTATTTTTAGGTGTAGTGTTTACATCAGATTTAAATGAAAACGATTCATTTTTTGAAAGCCAATCGGAATGCTTGTCTAAAACGAACGTTTTATTTCGTTTGCAGTCACGCCAAAATATTTCAATTCTCTTGCAGCAGTAATTAACGCGTTTTTCTAATTGATCGAAATATTCAGCTCCCATTATGTAGCCATCATTCTCTATTTTCAATTTCAAAGATTGATATATATATTGAATCTTGAATCTGAATAAAGTTTAATATAAATTTAAAATATACATTTGTATAACATTTGAACTCAAATGACAATCACAAAACAACACAACAAAACACACGAAGACGAAGACAGAGACAGAGATAGACGCCACAAAAAGCACAGTTACACAAACGAAAAAAAATGCTCGAAAACGGCGAGACCACGTTGTTCTTTTCAAGCTTACGAAGCGGCTAGCAAAAACTAGCAGCTGAAATTTTCTCTAAATAATCTGTAAATATTCGTTTATATTTATACCCTGAGGGGGTATATTAAGTTTGTTAAAAAAAAGTATGTAACAGGCAGAAGGAGGCGTGGCAGACCCCATAAAGTATATATATTCTTGATCAGGGCGACGATCTAGGTGACACAAAAGGGGACAGACAGACGGGCAGACAGACAGACGGACATTTTTTTATGCTCAAACGTAGTAGACTCATTTGTACTTTTTTAAAGTACAGGGTCCTAAAAGTGTTCAAGATAAACAGAAAGATCCGATTGCGGCGTGATATCGGAGCAGGTTATATAAACAGAAGTTTGACAAACATTCAACTTTATAGCAACAAACTCAACATAAGACAAGCACCTAACTAATTCTGACGGAATATCCGAATACGCCGCCACCCACTCGTGACAAACGGTCACATCTGTAAGTTTTTTACTTGTTAGTGAATAAACCCAAAAGGGACATTTCGGTCTTTACCAAGTTTCAGTGAAGGCAAGAATTTTTTAATGAAAAGACATACTATCTATATATAGATTAGTTAATTTAGATTTAAGGCTCATCAAGTTATTTTCATTTACTAATAAAAAAAAATGCATTAAGCTACGGTGGAGCTCGACAGTAGGAGACCCAGTACTTTTTGAGTGCAATGCGATTACTACAGATTGTTTCAGTTTCAAAAAATTTCCACTTCAGAGATTGATTTTGCCCGTAACATTGTTAGTTGAATAACTTCCGCGTTTATCATCCGATTTGGACGAAATTTGCTGGATAGGTTGGAACTATAGTATGTATTATACGTACTTCAAATCAAGGTGCTAGCTTTAAAGGTGCTCTTGTAATTCGACTTGGAAATTTTGTATTTTAATTTGCGGGGGCGGAGGGGGGCGTGGCAAAAATCTAAAACAAACTCGTTCAATGCAAGATATAGATGTACATACATGCCAAATTTGGTGTCTCTAGCTCTTATAGTCTCTGAGATCTAGGAACTCAAAAAAGGGACAGACAAACAGATGGACAGACGGACATAGCTATATCGACTCGGCAGTTGATGCTGATCAAGAATATATATACTTTATGGGTTCTGCCACGCTTCCTTCTGCCTGTTACGCACATTTTTTTTTTGCACAAACGTAATAGACCCATTTGTACTTTTTTAAAGTACTGGGTCTAAAAATTAGTTAACAAGTTGGTATTAGCAACTAAAAAATTGTTTTAATATTTTAACTATTTTCAAAACTTTTTCAGACTAGTCAAAAATTAAATAACTCCGTATATTCTTATTTTATAATAGATTCAAGATTAGATAGATTTATAACACTAGTTAACATAAGCCAAAAATTTTTTTGCAAAGTGAATCAAATCATTTTTTTCTTATGGACTTTGGCCCACTAATCAAAAAAATGGCACTTAAAAATTTTTTCATGGAAGCGTTTTCGAAATATTATTTTTTTTTCGAATTTTCGAAGATGCTCCAACATTTTGTAAATATATATCCATTTCCAATCCATTTCTAAGTAAATTCTCTACAACTTTCATTCATATAGAACTAAGATCGGTTCAGTAGATTAGAAGCTATCAACTTTTATATGTTTGAAAATACGTGTTGTTTGTGATTGTTTGAGCTCGACAGCTCACAAAAAATTCTGGAAAAGATACAAATCGCAAAACGAAATTTTTTTTAAGTTTCACGTAAAATTTGAAATATTTCAAAGAAAATAAGCTTTTATTGATGAAAATCCAACAATAAATGGCGAAGCAATACATGTTTTAGTAAAAGACTAATGTTTTATTTGCATCTGATTGTTCCTATGGCAGCTATATGATATAGTAGTCCGAACTTGACCAAATTTTCACAGAATGAGACAATGAGTAAGAAATACATAATCTGTGAGTTACGTTGATATAGCTCACAAAACAACACCGCTTTTCATACCAAAGTTTAATTTTCAATCGGTTGTTTCTGTGGCAGCTATATAGTCATTCGATCTTGACCAAAACGCTTCCTTGAAAACATTTTTAAGTGCCCTTTACGTGTTTAGTGGGCCAAATTCATAAGAAAAAAATGCTTTGATTCACTTTGCATTTTGGCTGTAAACTATTGTAATAGATAAAACCTTAAAAAATTAAAATCAATAGTTAAAAATTTTTTTGTATATAATATAAAATTTTATGTTATGATTACAGGGAATGTGTATTTGTATCTGCATCTGTGTCTGTTTCTGCATTTGTATTCTTATTTGTATCTGTATAAAGTGTGTGTGTGTCTGTATTAACAGCGTTATAATAGGTCTTCAATAGATCTAGAGCCTTTTTAGTTTTTCTGGTGTTTTTTTTTCGGATAAAGACGTGAATATTTGAGCAGAACTTAAAAATAAACTATTTAAAAGGTCCTCATTTTGTTTAATCTGACAGATTTTTCGAGAAAATTGCTCCCGGTATCTTTTAATCTTTTGTTTATAGCTTCTTGATCTTCTTCTGAAAGTTTCCCAGTTGTTGCCAGGCTGTTAACCTGTTTTGTGCATTATTAACTGTAATTATTTTATTTATAACATTTAAAGCCATAATAATATGATTTTGATGACTGGAGCTAATTTAAAAAGCGTCGATTAGTTGCTAAAAGTAGAGTAAGAAGAATGACACATTTTAATTCTGTGACCAAAAATACAATAGAAAACAATTGGACTTTTGTGAATATTTTTTATTTTTTAGGTTAGGAAACTGTAAAGCATTTTTCTCAAAAGATGCAACAGTGCACCTGGAAAAGTTAATATTCCAAAGAATTTTTCACAATATTTTTACCTCGGCCTAGCCCGGCTCTTCTGAGAATTCTCTGTGGTTTATTTAAAAAAAATAAGTAAAATTTATTTATTTATTTTTATTTTTTAAAATGAAGAAAAAAGTTATTTATAGTTTTCCCAAAAAAAAAAACCTAAAAAAAACACAAGCTAACTTTGGCGTGCCAAAGTTTGGATACCATTGCACTGTCCTATAAAGGATCGCTCATATGGCAGTGATCCGATCCGGCTGGTTTCGACAGTGGGGTAAGAAGTAAGTATATATTCTTGATCAGGGCGACAATCTGAATCGATATAGCCATATTCGTCTGCCACGCCTCATTCTGCCTGTTACATTCTTTTTTTTGACAAACTTAATATATCCCCAGGGTATAAAAAACAAACGAACGAAAAAGAATTGAGACTTGGCACACGTAATGGTTAGAAGAATCCAGGCTAAAAATTTTATCAAGATCGGATAATAGAGAAGGCAGATAGGCGACGCAATTAATCAATTCTTCAATTGCAAGTATACATATATATATATTAAGTGCGCGCTGTGTTAGAGTGCGTTTTCGCCCTCTCTCTATCTCTTTTATTTGATCCTTTAATTAAATGTGGTTGTTGTTGCATACATATGTACATATGCATGTAAGTTATCCCTGTTTGGATCTTAATACATGCATAATCATATTGTACAAGAAGTTAGAGGTGCCGAGTATGCAGAAAGGATATCGTAGCTCGAGTCCCAGCAATAGCACCCTTAAATTTTTTATTTATTTAATTTTTAAATTTTTGTTATACATTTGAATGTTTTTATTTAGTTAGTTTGAAAATAACTTGCTTATTTTTTTAAGACTTTTAAATACATAACAGACAGTACAAATACAAAACACAAATATAATTAGAAGAAAATTTGAGTGGAGTTCTCCATTTCCACAAAGTATTCTACTATAATTTAAAATACAAACTATCTTGTACAATCAGCTCATCATCTGATGACGAACCCATTGCGACTAACATTACAACACGCAACTTATTCGTCTTGCACTACGTACACCTAAGCTTACTCGCAATGCAAGCAATTCGTCTTCCGCTTCGTCTTCATCTTTGTCTCAGCTCTGTTTGCAGCCTAACGGGCAAATGTCCTAACGGGCAAAATGAAGAGGCACAGACGGTACAACGCATTGTAGTAGCGTCTGCGTTTATTAGCTGATATCTTGGTAGTGGCGCCATCTCTTGAAATTTCTGGTGCGCAACATTTCACATTTTTAATTGGCGGCAATGCACTGTGGTCCGGCATGTATGCAGCGAGCGGCCAAAAATACTTCTAGTGTAGATAAAAATTTAAATTTTTTTTCCAAAATTCTATAAAAATATAATAAATAAAACATAAAGAAACCTTCATATTTAACCAACTATCGAAGTTACACCCCCTGCTATAAATCAGCATATCAAAACTTTAGACAGAATAATAATTTTGCTATTATTGTATTATTCTAAAAGATCAAAAACATATTTATTTAAAAGTGGCTTCGTTTTAAGTGATAACTTTCGGTGTCCTGTTATAAACGGATCCGATGAAAGGAGTAGACGATTGAGTAGGTCTTCATTTGTTGCTTCTCAGGACGTTTTTCTTGCATGCTGCAGACGAAATTTTTTTATGTCCTTATTTCTTGCATCAGCAGCTTCCTCCGACAATTCCCCAATCGACACCAGAGCGTTTTCAATTATGGATGGTCCAGGAATTAAAATCTTATGAACGGTAGGCGGAAGGTAGTACCACGAATATGTCCTTGTCAAATCAAGGGCTATTTGGAGTGCAAATGTCCTAAATTTCTCAACATTAATTTTATACCCAGAACTTAGTGCTTGCAATATTGCTGCACATCATTCAATAAGGTGCTCATCTAGGCCTGTAATTTTTGAAGATAGCTCAGGATTATTGAAGAATTTTCTGGCAGTGTTTCCATCATTCGATGTTCCACATCCACCAACCTTCGGCTTATCGACGATCAATTCCATTTTCGATCGAAATTCTGTTTGCATTTTTGTTTTTCTTTTAATAAATTTTGTTTTTTCTTCGCCGCCTCGAACTTGCCAGACTTGTATGTCAAGTCTGTATGACAAATGAATAAAATATTCAAAAAATCTTATATATGCATGAAGTGGTGACAATCCGAATTCAAATCGATCCTTATGAACTTCGCTTTCTAGGCTTTTCTCAATATTGTTCATCTGTGTGGGCTTCGCGTTGCATATATAGCATTTTGATGATGATGTTTGTGTTAGCGCATTACAAATTTTGCCATCAACCATTGTGAGTTGCAAAATATGCTGAACATATATAGTTTTATCACCAACAATTATCTCAGTCTTGACAAGATTCGTAATTTTTTCTTTAAAATATTTTTCCTCCTCAATACTTAATTTAGTTGATTCCTTTATAAATTGAAATCGCACAGGTCTACAATATCGTGTGGATGCTGGTCGTGGATTTTTCCATATAATTTTTGAACAATCTTCAGCTGCTAGTAAGACAAGCGGATCATACGACGTCACAAACAAGTGGCTGTCCGTCAAAACCCCATTTCCCTATAAGTTTCAGGTTGCAAACAGGATCGGCGACAACATTATGTATTACATTATCCTGCAACTCGATAATGCGCTTTGTTGTGTGGTCCAATAAACTTTGAAGCTCCACTTCTGCATGTGCCTCACTAACAGTAATATTTTTTGGATAACATTTATTTTTTTCTTTACAACATTATCATAGCTGCAAAAAAGCTCTGTAGAAATTTTACTGTTTACAAACTCCCTAATGAGCATATACTGGTGCTTTGTTAAGCTCGCTTCCATGATAAGCGAAATAATCTCATTAGCACTTGCAGGTGATATTTTTTCTTCAACAGTTGCAGATCGCAAACAGTCAGCAGCGGACTCATCAAAATCAGCAATCTTGTCAATCCGTCTTCTCTTTGTTCGGCTTGAACACTCAGAGAAATTAATTTTGGGACGACCACGTTTAATAAAATAATTTTTAGGTGTGGTGTTTACATCAGATTTAAATGAAAACGATTCATTTTTTGAAAGCCAATCGGAATGCTTGTCTAAAACGAACGTTTTATTTCGTTTGCAGTCACGCCAAAATATTTCAATTCTCTTGCAGCAGTAATTAACGCGTTTTTCTAATTGATCGAAATATTCAGCTCCCATTATGTAGCCATCATTCTCTATTTTCAATTTCAAAGATTGATATATATATTGAATCTTGACTGGATTTGTACCTGTCTCGGAACACCACTTATTAAATATACAAATCCGGCTAAACTCGCATTCGTTAAAATCTTCTATAAAATGAATAAAGTTTAATATAAATTTAAAATATACATTTGTATAACATTTGAACTCAAATGACAATCACAAAACAACAGAACAAAACACACGAAGACGAAGACAGAGACAGAGATAGACGCCATAAAAAGCACAGTTACACAAACGAAAAAAATGCTCGAAAACGGCGAGACCACGTTGTTCTTTTCAAGCTTACGAAGCGGCTAGCAAAAACTAGCAGCTGAAATTTTCTCTAAATAATCTGTAAATATTCGTTTATATTTATACCCTGAGGGGGTATATTAAGTTTGTTAAAAAAAAGTATGTAACAGGCAGAAGGAGGCGTGGCAGACCCCATAAAGTATATATATTCTTGATCAGGGCGACAAGCTGAGTCGATATAGCCATGTCCGTCTGTCCGTCCGTCTGTCCGTCTATCTGTCCGTCTGTCCGTGTGAACAACGAGATCTCAGAGATGGTAAGACCTAGAAGCACCAAATTTGGTATGAAGACTTCTTATACTTGCACGCAGATCAAGTTTATTTCAAATTTTGGATGCCACGCCCCCTTCGCCCACAATGCCTAACTCTGGTAACTCGTTTCAAAAATCTAAAACAAACTTGATCAACTTGAGATATAGATGAACATACATGCCAAATTTGGTGTCTCTAGCTCTTATAGTCTCTGAGATCTAGGTGACCCAAAAAGGGACAGACAGCAAGCTCGACAGTAGGAGACACCGTACTTTTTGTGTGCAAAGCGATCACTACAGTTTGTTTCAGTTTCAAAAAATTTCCATAGATGGCGCCACTATGAAGATATCAGTTGATTTTGCCCGTAACATTGTTAATTTAATAACTTCCGCGTTTATCATCCGATTTGGATGAAATTTGCAGGATCGGTTAGGACTATAGTCTGTAATATACATACTAAAAGGCGCTAGCATCAAAGGGGCTCTTGTAATTCGACTTCCAAATTTTGTATTTTGATTCCCGGGGGCGGAGGGTTGCGTGGCAAAAATCTAAAATAAACTTGAACAACTTGAGATACAGATGTACATACATGCCAAATTTGGTGTCTCTAGCTCTTATAGTCTCTGAGATCTAGGAACTCAAAAAAGGGACAGACAAACAGATGGACAGACGGACATAGCTATATCGACTCGGCAGTTGATGCTGATCAAGAATATATATACTTTATGGGTTCTGCCACGCTTCCTTCTGCCTGTTACGCACATTTTTTTTTTGCACAAACGTAATAGACCCATTTGTACTTTTTTAAAGTACTGGGTCTAAAAATTAGTTAACAAGTTGGTATTAGCAACTAAAAAATTGTTTTAATATTTTAACTATTTTCAAAACGTTTTCAGACTAGTCAAAAATTAAATAACTCCGTATATTCTTATTTTATAATAGATTCAAGATTAGATAGATTTATAACACTAGTTAACATAAGCCAAAAATTTTTTTGCAAAGTGAATCAAATCATTTTTTTCTTTGGCCCACTAATCAAAAAAATGGCACTTAAAAATTTTTTCATGGAAGCGTTTTCGAAATATTATTTTTTTTTCGAATTTTCGAAGATGCTCCAACATTTTGTAAATATATATCCATTTCCAATCCATTTCTAAGTAAATTCTCTACAACTTTCATTCATATAGAACTAAGATCGGTTCAGTAGATTAGAAGCTATCAACTTTTATATGTTTGAAAATACGTGTTTTTTGTGATTGTTTGAGCTCGACAGCTCACAAAAAATTCTGGAAAAGATACAAATCGCAAAACGAAATTTTTTTTAAGTTTCACGTAAAATTTGAAATATTTCAAAGAAAATAAGCTTTTATTGATGAAAATCCAACAACAAATGGCGAAGCAATACATGTTTTAGTAAAAGACTAATGTTTTATTTGCATCTGATTGTTCCTATGGCAGCTATATGATATAGTAGTCCGAACTTGACCAAATTTTCACAGAATGAGACAATGAGTAAGAAATACATAATCTGTGAGTTACGTTGATATAGCTCACAAAACAACACCGCTTTTCATACCAAAGTTTAATTTTCAATCGGTTGTTTCTGTGGCAGCTATATAGTCATTCGATCTTGACCAAAGCTTCCTTGAAAAAATTTTTAAGTGCCCTTTTCGTGTTTAGTGGGCCAAATTCATAAGAAAAAAATGCTTTGATTCACTTTGCATTTTGGCTGTAAACTATTGTAATAGATAAAACCTTAAAAAATTAAAATCAATAGTTAAAAATTTTTTTGTATATAATATAAAATTTTATGTTATGATTACAGGGAATGTGTATTTGTATCTGCATCTGTGTCTGTTTCTGCATTTGTATTCTTATTTTTATCTGTATAAAGTGTGTGTGTGTCTGTATTAACAGCGTTATAATAGGTCTTCAATAGATCTAGAGCCTTTTTAGTTTTTCTGGTGTTTTTTTTTCGGATAAAGACGTGAATATTTGAGCAGAACTTAAAAATAAACTATTTAAAAGGTCCTCATTTTGTTTAATCTGACAGATTTTTCGAGAAAATTGCTCCCGGTATCTTTTAAACTTTTGTTTATAGCTTCTTGATCTTCTTCTGAAAGTTTCCCAGTTGTTGCCAGGCTGTTAACCTGTTTTGTGCATTATTAACTGTAATTATTTTATTTATAACATTTAAAGCCATAATAATATGATTACGCCTTTGATGACTGGAGCTAATTTAAAAAGCGTCGATTAGTTGCTAAAAGTAGAGTAAGAAGAATGACACATTTTAATTCTGTGACCAAAAATACAATAGAAAACAATTGGACTTTTGTGAATATTTTTTATTTTTTAGGTTAGGAAACTGTAAAGCATTTTTCTCAAAAGATGCAACAGTGCACCTGGAAAAGTTAATATTCCAAAGAATTTTTCACAATATTTTTACCTCGGCCTAGCCCGGCTCTTCTGAGAATTCTCTGTGGTTTATTTAAAAAAAATAAGTAAAATTTATTTATTTATTTTTATTTTTTAAAATGAAGAAAAAAGTTATTTATAGTTTTCCCAAAAAAAAAAACCTAAAAAAAACACAAGCTAACTTTGGCGTGCCAAAGTTTGGATACCATTGCACTGTCCTATAAAGGATCGCTCATATGGCAGTGATCCGATCCGGCTGGTTTCGACAGTGGGGTAAGAAGTAAGTATATATTCTTGATCAGGGCGACAATCTGAATCGATATAGCCATATTCGTCTGCCACGCCTCATTCTGCCTGTTACATTCTTTTTTTTGACAAACTTAATATATCCCCAGGGTATAAAAAACAAACGAACGAAAAAGAATTGAGACTTGGCACACGTAATGGTTAGAAGAATCCAGGCTAAAAATTTTATCAAGATCGGATAATAGAGAAGGCAGATAGGCGACGCAATTAATCAATTCTTCAATTGCAAGTATACATATATATATATTAAGTGCGCGCTGTGTTAGAGTGCGTTTTCGCCCTCTCTCTATCTCTTTTATTTGATCCTTTAATTAAATGTGGTTGTTGTTGCATACATATGTACATATGCATGTAAGTTATCCCTGTTTGGATCTTAATACATGCATAATCATATTGTACAAGAAGTTAGAGGTGCCGAGTATGCAGAAAGGATATCGTAGCTCGAGTCCCAGCAATAGCACCCTTAAATTTTTTATTTATTTAATTTTTAAATTTTTGTTATACATTTGAATGTTTTTATTTAGTTAGTTTGAAAATAACTTGCTTATTTTTTTAAGACTTTTAAATACATAACAGACAGTACAAATACAAAACACAAATATAATTAGAAGAAAATTTGAGTGGAGTTCTCCATTACCACAGAGTATTCTACTATAATTTAAAATACAAACTATCTTGTACAATCAGCTCATCATCTGATGACGAACCCATTGCGACTAACATTACAACACGCAACTTATTCGTCTTGCACTACGTACACCTAAGCTTACTCGCAATGCAAGCAATTCGTCTTCCGCTTCGTCTTCATCTTTGTCTCAGCTCTGTTTGCAGCCTAACGGGCAAATGTCCTAACGGGCAAAATGAAGAGGCACAGACGGTACAACGCATTGTAGTAGCGTCTGCGTTTATTAGCTGATATCTTGGTAGTGGCGCCATCTCTTGAAATTTCTGGTGCGCAACATTTCACATTTTTAATTGGCGGCAATGCACTGTGGTCCGGCATGTATGCAGCGAGCGGCCAAAAATACTTCTAGTGTAGATAAAAATTTAAATTATTTTTCCAAAATTCTATAAAAATATAATAAATAAAACATAAAGAAACCTTCATATTTAACCAACTATCGAAGTTACACCCCCTGCTATAAATCAGCATATCAAAACTTTAGACAGAATAATAATTTTGCTATTATTGTATTATTCTAAAAGATCAAAAACATATTTATTTAAAAGTGGCTTCGTTTTAGGTGATAACTTTCGGTGTCCTGTTATAAACGGATCCGATGAAAGGAGTAGACGATTGAGTAGGTCTTCATTTGTTGCTTCTCAGGACGTTTTTCTTGCATGCTGCAGACGAAATTTTTTTATGTCCTTATTTCTTGCATCAGCAGCTTCCTCCGACAATTCCCCAATCGACACCAGAGCGTTTTCAATTATGGATGGTCCATGAATTAAAATCTTATGAACGGTAGGCGGAAGGTAGTACCACGAATATGTCCTTGTCAAATCAAGGGCTATTTGGAGTGCAAATGTCCTAAATTTCTCAACATTAATTTTATACCCAGAACTTAGTGCTTGCAATATTGCTGCACATCATTCAATAAGGTGCTCATCTAGGCCTGTAATTTTTGAAGATAGCTCAGGATTATTGAAGAATTTTCTGGCAGTGTTTCCATCATTCGATGTTCCACATCCACCAACCTTCGGCTTATCGACGATCAATTCCATTTTCGATCGAAATTCTGTTTGCATTTTTGTTTTTCTTTTAATAAATTTTGTTTTTTCTTCGCCGCCTCGAACTTGCCAGACTTGTATGTCAAGTCTGTATGACAAATGAATAAAATATTCAAAAAATCTTATATATGCATGAAGTGGTGACAATCCGAATTCAAATCGATCCTTATGAACTTCGCTTTCTAGGCTTTTCTCAATATTGTTCATCTGTGTGGGCTTCGCGTTGCATATATAGCATTTTGATGATGATGTTTGTGTTAGCGCATTACAAATTTTGCCATCAACCATTGTGAGTTGCAAAATATGCTGAACATATATAGTTTTATCACCAACAATTATCTCAGTCTTGACAAGATTCGTAATTTTTTCTTTAAAATATTTTTCCTCCTCAATACTAAATTTAGTTGATTCCTTTATAAATTGAAATCGCACAGGTCTACAATATCGTGTGGATGCTGGTCGTGGATTTTTCCATATAATTTTTGAACAATCTTCAGCTGCTAGTAAGACAAGCAGATCATACGACGTCACAAACAAGTGGCTGTCCGTCAAAACCCCATTTCCCTATAAGTTTCAGGTTGCAAACAGGATCGGCGACAACATTATGTATTACATTATCCTGTAACTCGATAATGCGCTTTGTTGTGTGGTCCAATAAACTTTGAAGCTCCACTTCTGCATGTGCCTCACTAACAGTAATATTTTTTGGATAACATTTATTTTTTTCTTTTACAACATTATCATAGCTGCAAAAAAGCTCTGTAGAAATTTTACTGTTTACAAACTCCCTAATGAGCATATACTGGTGCTTTGTTAAGCTCGCTTCCATGATAAGCGAAATAATCTCATTAGCACTTGCAGGTGATATTTTTTCTTCAACAGCTGCAGATCGCAAACAGTCAGCAGCGGACTCATCAAAATCAGCAATCTTGTCAATCCGTCTTCTCTTTGTTCGGCTTGAACACTCAGAGAAATTAATTTTGGGACGACCACGTTTAATATTATTTTTAGGTGTAGTGTTTACATCAGATTTAAATGAAAACGATTCATTTTTTGAAAGCCAATCGGAATGCTTGTCTAAAACGAACGTTTTATTTCGTTTGCAGTCACGCCAAAATATTTCAATTCTCTTGCAGCAGTAATTAACGCGTTTTTCTAATTGATCGAAATATTCAGCTCCCATTATGTAGCCATCATTCTCTATTTTCAATTTCAAAGATTGATATATATATTGAATCTTGAATCTGAATAAAGTTTAATATAAATTTAAAATATACATTTGTATAACATTTGAACTCAAATGACAATCACAAAACAACACAACAAAACACACGAAGACGAAGACAGAGACAGAGATAGACGCCACAAAAAGCACAGTTACACAAACGAAAAAAAATGCTCGAAAACGGCGAGACCACGTTGTTCTTTTCAAGCTTACGAAGCGGCTAGCAAAAACTAGCAGCTGAAATTTTCTCTAAATAATCTGTAAATATTCGTTTATATTTATACCCTGAGGGGGTATATTAAGTTTGTTAAAAAAAAGTATGTAACAGGCAGAAGGAGGCGTGGCAGACCCCATAAAGTATATATATTCTTGATCAGGGCGACGATCTAGGTGACACAAAAGGGGACAGACAGACGGGCAGACAGACAGACGGACATTTTTTTATGCTCAAACGTAGTAGACTCATTTGTACTTTTTTAAAGTACAGGGTCCTAAAAGTGTTCAAGATAAACAGAAAGATCCGATTGCGGCGTGATATCGGAGCAGGTTATATAAACAGAAGTTTGACAAACATTCAACTTTATAGCAACAAACTCAACATAAGACAAGCACCTAACTAATTCTGACGGAATATCCGAATACGCCGCCACCCACTCGTGACAAACGGTCACATCTGTAAGTTTTTTACTTGTTAGTGAATAAACCCAAAAGGGACATTTCGGTCTTTACCAAGTTTCAGTGAAGGCAAGAATTTTTTAATGAAAAGACATACTATCTATATATAGATTAGTTAATTTAGATTTAAGGCTCATCAAGTTATTTTCATTTACTAATAAAAAAAAATGCATTAAGCTACGGTGGAGCTCGACAGTAGGAGACCCAGTACTTTTTGAGTGCAATGCGATTACTACAGATTGTTTCAGTTTCAAAAAATTTCCACTTCAGAGATTGATTTTGCCCGTAACATTGTTAGTTGAATAACTTCCGCGTTTATCATCCGATTTGGACGAAATTTGCTGGATAGGTTGGAACTATAGTATGTATTATACGTACTTCAAATCAAGGTGCTAGCTTTAAAGGTGCTCTTGTAATTCGACTTGGAAATTTTGTATTTTAATTTGCGGGGGCGGAGGGGGGCGTGGCAAAAATCTAAAACAAACTCGTTCAATGCAAGATATAGATGTACATACATGCCAAATTTGGTGTCTCTAGCTCTTATAGTCTCTGAGATCTAGGAACTCAAAAAAGGGACAGACAAACAGATGGACAGACGGACATAGCTATATCGACTCGGCAGTTGATGCTGATCAAGAATATATATACTTTATGGGTTCTGCCACGCTTCCTTCTGCCTGTTACGCACATTTTTTTTTTGCACAAACGTAATAGACCCATTTGTACTTTTTTAAAGTACTGGGTCTAAAAATTAGTTAACAAGTTGGTATTAGCAACTAAAAAATTGTTTTAATATTTTAACTATTTTCAAAACTTTTTCAGACTAGTCAAAAATTAAATAACTCCGTATATTCTTATTTTATAATAGATTCAAGATTAGATAGATTTATAACACTAGTTAACATAAGCCAAAAATTTTTTTGCAAAGTGAATCAAATCATTTTTTTCTTATGGACTTTGGCCCACTAATCAAAAAAATGGCACTTAAAAATTTTTTCATGGAAGCGTTTTCGAAATATTATTTTTTTTTCGAATTTTCGAAGATGCTCCAACATTTTGTAAATATATATCCATTTCCAATCCATTTCTAAGTAAATTCTCTACAACTTTCATTCATATAGAACTAAGATCGGTTCAGTAGATTAGAAGCTATCAACTTTTATATGTTTGAAAATACGTGTTGTTTGTGATTGTTTGAGCTCGACAGCTCACAAAAAATTCTGGAAAAGATACAAATCGCAAAACGAAATTTTTTTTAAGTTTCACGTAAAATTTGAAATATTTCAAAGAAAATAAGCTTTTATTGATGAAAATCCAACAATAAATGGCGAAGCAATACATGTTTTAGTAAAAGACTAATGTTTTATTTGCATCTGATTGTTCCTATGGCAGCTATATGATATAGTAGTCCGAACTTGACCAAATTTTCACAGAATGAGACAATGAGTAAGAAATACATAATCTGTGAGTTACGTTGATATAGCTCACAAAACAACACCGCTTTTCATACCAAAGTTTAATTTTCAATCGGTTGTTTCTGTGGCAGCTATATAGTCATTCGATCTTGACCAAAGCTTCCTTGAAAAAATTTTTAAGTGCCCTTTTCGTGTTTAGTGGGCCAAATTCATAAGAAAAAAATGCTTTGATTCACTTTGCATTTTGGCTGTAAACTATTGTAATAGATAAAACCTTAAAAAATTAAAATCAATAGTTAAAAATTTTTTTGTATATAATATAAAATTTTATGTTATGATTACAGGGAATGTGTATTTGTATCTGCATCTGTGTCTGTTTCTGCATTTGTATTCTTATTTGTATCTGTATAAAGTGTGTGTGTGTCTGTATTAACAGCGTTATAATAGGTCTTCAATAGATCTAGAGCCTTTTTAGTTTTTCTGGTGTTTTTTTTTCGGATAAAGACGTGAATATTTGAGCAGAACTTAAAAATAAACTATTTAAAAGGTCCTCATTTTGTTTAATCTGACAGATTTTTCGAGAAAATTGCTCCCGGTATCTTTTAATCTTTTGTTTATAGCTTCTTGATCTTCTTCTGAAAGTTTCCCAGTTGTTGCCAGGCTGTTAACCTGTTTTGTGCATTATTAACTGTAATTATTTTATTTATAACATTTAAAGCCATAATAATATGATTTTGATGACTGGAGCTAATTTAAAAAGCGTCGATTAGTTGCTAAAAGTAGAGTAAGAAGAA
Source organism: Drosophila putrida (assembly GCA_037043535.1). NCBI lineage: Eukaryota > Metazoa > Arthropoda > Insecta > Diptera > Drosophilidae > Drosophila > Drosophila putrida. The sequence goes on from JBAMBI010000822.1 coordinate 17,327, forward strand.
TGACACATTTTAATTCTGTGACCAAAAATACAATAGAAAACAATTGGACTTTTGTGAATATTTTTTATTTTTTAGGTTAGGAAACTGTAAAGCATTTTTCTCAAAAGATGCAACAGTGCACCTGGAAAAGTTAATATTCCAAAGAATTTTTCACAATATTTTTACCTCGGCCTAGCCCGGCTCTTCTGAGAATTCTCTGTGGTTTATTTAAAAAAAATAAGTAAAATTTATTTATTTATTTTTATTTTTTAAAATGAAGAAAAAAGTTATTTATAGTTTTCCCAAAAAAAAAAACCTAAAAAAAACACAAGCTAACTTTGGCGTGCCAAAGTTTGGATACCATTGCACTGTCCTATAAAGGATCGCTCATATGGCAGTGATCCGATCCGGCTGGTTTCGACAGTGGGGTAAGAAGTAAGTATATATTCTTGATCAGGGCGACAATCTGAATCGATATAGCCATATTCGTCTGCCACGCCTCATTCTGCCTGTTACATTCTTTTTTTTGACAAACTTAATATATCCCCAGGGTATAAAAAACAAACGAACGAAAAAGAATTGAGACTTGGCACACGTAATGGTTAGAAGAATCCAGGCTAAAAATTTTATCAAGATCGGATAATAGAGAAGGCAGATAGGCGACGCAATTAATCAATTCTTCAATTGCAAGTATACATATATATATATTAAGTGCGCGCTGTGTTAGAGTGCGTTTTCGCCCTCTCTCTATCTCTTTTATTTGATCCTTTAATTAAATGTGGTTGTTGTTGCATACATATGTACATATGCATGTAAGTTATCCCTGTTTGGATCTTAATACATGCATAATCATATTGTACAAGAAGTTAGAGGTGCCGAGTATGCAGAAAGGATATCGTAGCTCGAGTCCCAGCAATAGCACCCTTAAATTTTTTATTTATTTAATTTTTAAATTTTTGTTATACATTTGAATGTTTTTATTTAGTTAGTTTGAAAATAACTTGCTTATTTTTTTAAGACTTTTAAATACATAACAGACAGTACAAATACAAAACACAAATATAATTAGAAGAAAATTTGAGTGGAGTTCTCCATTACCACAGAGTATTCTACTATAATTTAAAATACAAACTATCTTGTACAATCAGCTCATCATCTGATGACGAACCCATTGCGACTAACATTACAACACGCAACTTATTCGTCTTGCACTACGTACACCTAAGCTTACTCGCAATGCAAGCAATTCGTCTTCCGCTTCGTCTTCATCTTTGTCTCAGCTCTGTTTGCAGCCTAACGGGCAAATGTCCTAACGGGCAAAATGAAGAGGCACAGACGGTACAACGCATTGTAGTAGCGTCTGCGTTTATTAGCTGATATCTTGGTAGTGGCGCCATCTCTTGAAATTTCTGGTGCGCAACATTTCACATTTTTAATTGGCGGCAATGCACTGTGGTCCGGCATGTATGCAGCGAGCGGCCAAAAATACTTCTAGTGTAGATAAAAATTTAAATTATTTTTCCAAAATTCTATAAAAATATAATAAATAAAACATAAAGAAACCTTCATATTTAACCAACTATCGAAGTTACACCCCCTGCTATAAATCAGCATATCAAAACTTTAGACAGAATAATAATTTTGCTATTATTGTATTATTCTAAAAGATCAAAAACATATTTATTTAAAAGTGGCTTCGTTTTAGGTGATAACTTTCGGTGTCCTGTTATAAACGGATCCGATGAAAGGAGTAGACGATTGAGTAGGTCTTCATTTGTTGCTTCTCAGGACGTTTTTCTTGCATGCTGCAGACGAAATTTTTTTATGTCCTTATTTCTTGCATCAGCAGCTTCCTCCGACAATTCCCCAATCGACACCAGAGCGTTTTCAATTATGGATGGTCCAGGAATTAAAATCTTATGAACGGTAGGCGGAAGGTAGTACCACGAATATGTCCTTGTCAAATCAAGGGCTATTTGGAGTGCAAATGTCCTAAATTTCTCAACATTAATTTTATACCCAGAACTTAGTGCTTGCAATATTGCTGCACATCATTCAATAAGGTGCTCATCTAGGCCTGTAATTTTTGAAGATAGCTCAGGATTATTGAAGAATTTTCTGGCAGTGTTTCCATCATTCGATGTTCCACATCCACCAACCTTCGGCTTATCGACGATCAATTCCATTTTCGATCGAAATTCTGTTTGCATTTTTGTTTTTCTTTTAATAAATTTTGTTTTTTCTTCGCCGCCTCGAACTTGCCAGACTTGTATGTCAAGTCTGTATGACAAATGAATAAAATATTCAAAAAATCTTATATATGCATGAAGTGGTGACAATCCGAATTCAAATCGATCCTTATGAACTTCGCTTTCTAGGCTTTTCTCAATATTGTTCATCTGTGTGGGCTTCGCGTTGCATATATAGCATTTTGATGATGATGTTTGTGTTAGCGCATTACAAATTTTGCCATCAACCATTGTGAGTTGCAAAATATGCTGAACATATATAGTTTTATCACCAACAATTATCTCAGTCTTGACAAGATTCGTAATTTTTTCTTTAAAATATTTTTCCTCCTCAATACTAAATTTAGTTGATTCCTTTATAAATTGAAATCGCACAGGTCTACAATATCGTGTGGATGCTGGTCGTGGATTTTTCCATATAATTTTTGAACAATCTTCAGCTGCTAGGAAGACAAGCGGATCATACGACGTCACAAACAAGTGGCTGTCTGCCAAATTATTGTCCTTCACTTTCTGTTTGTATTCGCTGTAACCTGAGCTTCCGTCAAAACCCCATTTCCCTATAAGTTTCAGGTTGCAAACAGGATCGGCGACAACATTATGTATTACATTATCCTGCAACTCGATAATGCGCTTTGTTGTGTGGTCCAATAAACTTTGAAGCTCCACTTCTGCATGTGCCTCACTAACAGTAATATTTTTTGGATAACATTTATTTTTTTCTTTTACAACATTATCATAGCTGCAAAAAAGCTCTGTAGAAATTTTACTGTTTACAAACTCCCTAATGAGCATATACTGGTGCTTTGTTAAGCTCGCTTCCATGATAAGCGAAATAATCTCATTAGCACTTGCAGGTGATATTTTTTCTTCAACAGCTGCAGATCGCAAACAGTCAGCAGCGGACTCATCAAAATCAGCAATCTTGTCAATCCGTCTTCTCTTTGTTCGGCTTGAACACTCAGAGAAATTAATTTTGGGACGACCACGTTTAATATTATTTTTAGGTGTAGTGTTTACATCAGATTTAAATGAAAACGATTCATTTTTTGAAAGCCAATCGGAATGCTTGTCTAAAACGAACGTTTTATTTCGTTTGCAGTCACGCCAAAATATTTCAATTCTCTTGCAGCAGTAATTAACGCGTTTTTCTAATTGATCGAAATATTCAGCTCCCATTATGTAGCCATCATTCTCTATTTTCAATTTCAAAGATTGATATATATATTGAATCTTGACTGGATTTGTACCTGTCTCGGAACACCACTTATTAAATATACAAATCCGGCTAAACTCGCATTCGTTAAAAGCTCCTATAAAATGAATAAAGTTTAATATAAATTTAAAATATACATTTGTATAACATTTGAACTCAAATGACAATCACAAAACAACACAACAAAACACACGAAGACGAAGACAGAGACAGAGATAGACGCCACAAAAAGCACAGTTACACAAACGAAAAAAAATGCTCGAAAACGGCGAGACCACGTTGTTCTTTTCAAGCTTACGAAGCGGCTAGCAAAAACTAGCAGCTGAAATTTTCTCTAAATAATCTGTAAATATTCGTTTATATTTATACCCTGAGGGGGTATATTAAGTTTGTTAAAAAAAAAGTATGTAACAGGCAGAAGGAGGCGTGGCAGACCCCATAAAGTATATATATTCTTGATCAGGGCGACAAGCTGAGTCGATATAGCCATGTCCGTCTGTCCGTCTGTCTGTCCGTCTGTCCGTGTGAACAACGAGATCTCAGAGATGGTAAGACCTAGAAGCACCAAATTTGGTATGAAGACTTCTTATACTTGCACGCAGATCAAGTTTATTTTAAATTTTGGATGCCACGCCGCCTTCGCCCACAATGCCTAACTCTGGTAATTATCAAGCTAGAGACTTGAGCACAAACAATACTTGAATGAGAAAGAATACATTGTGAAAATTTGATCAAGATCGGATAATAAACACGGAAGATATCCGCAATTGTTTAATTCTTTAATTTAATGTGTTGTTGCTGTTGTTGTTGTGAGTTTTCGCCCTCTCTCTTTCTCTCTTTCAAGTCATCAAGTGATAGAGTTGCCGCCACGTAGTCAAACCGGGTACATCGGTTCGAATCCCAGTACAAGCATGCTTAAATTCTTTAATTTTTTTTTAATTTTTATACCCTGAGGGGGTATATTAAGTTTGTTCAAAAAAAAAGTATGTAACAGGGAGAAGGAGGCGTGGCAGACCCCATAAAGTATATATATTCTTGATCAGGGCGACAAGCTGAGTCGATATAGCCATGTCCGTCTGTCCGTCTGTCTGTCCGTCTGTCCGTCTGTCTGTCCGTCCGTATGAACGAAAGGATCTCAGAGATGGTAAGACCTAGAAGCACCAAATTTGGTGTGAAGACTTCTTACATTTGCACGCAGATCAAGTTTATTTCAAATTTTGGATGCCACGCCCCCTTCGCCCACAATACCTAACTCTGGTAATTATCAAGCTAGAGACTTGAGCTTTGGCACGAACAATACTTGATAGAGAAAGGATGCATTGTGAAAATTTGATCAAGATCGGATAATAAACACGGAAGATATCCGCAATTATTTAATTCTTTAATTTAATGTGTTGTTGTTGCTGTGAGTTTACGCTCTCTCTTGTCTGCTCATTCGTTAAAGCATTTACATATACATATATACATATGCATGAAAGCGCGCGCTGTGTTAGAGTGAGTTTTCGTCCTCTCTCCCTCTCTCTTTCAAGTAGAGTGATAGAGCTGCCACCTTGATAGACGGAACATCATGGTTCGAGTCCCAGTAAAAACATGCTTAAATTCTTAGATTTTTTTTTTTAATTTTTGTTATACATTTTAAAATTTAAAACAAATACGAAACACAAATATAATTAATATAAAATTTGAGTGGCGTTCTCTACTGCCTCAGGGTATTCTACTGTCGGGATCTCTCGACTGAATGATATATTTCTTGTTATACATTTAGAATTGTTTTTTTTTAAGTTTTTATTCAGTTATTTTGAAAATAGCGTGCTCATTGTTGCTTAGACTTTTAAATACAAATACGAAACACAAATATAATTAATATAAAATTTTAGTGGCGTTCCCTCAGGGTATTCTACTGTCGGGATCTCCCGACTGAATGATATATTTTTTATTATAAGTTTGATCATTAACTTCGATTAATTTCGCAACTAAAAGTCTAAGTGAAACTTTAACTTACATACAAATTTTATATAAAAGTGGACAAATATTACCTTAATTATTAAAAAGAGACACAACAATCTTAGTACATGAATATAATTAAAAATGCATTAAGCTACGGTGGAGCAAGCTCGACAGTAGGAGATCCAGTACTTTTTGAGTGTAATGCGATTACTACAGATTGCTTCAGATTGGCGCCACTTCAGAGATTGATTTTGCCCGTAACATTGTTAGTTGAATAACTTCCGCGTTTATCATCCGATTTGGACGAAATTTGCTGGATACGTTCGGACCATAGTCTGTATTATACGTACTTAAAATCAAGGTGCTAGCTTTAAAGGTGCTATTGTAATTGGACTTGGAAATTTTGTATTTTAATTTGCGGGGGCGGAGGGGGGCGTGGAAAAATCTAAAACAAACTCGTTCAATGCAAGATATAGATGTACATACATGCCAAATTTGGTGTCTCTAGCTCTTATAGTCTCTGAGATCTAGTTACTAAAAAAAGGGACAGACGGACAGACAGACAGACGGACAGACGGACATGGCTATATCGACTCGGCTTTTGATGCTGATCAAGAATATATATACTTTATGGGGTCTGCAACGTCTCCTTCTGCCTGTTACGCACATTTGCACAAACGTAATAGACCCATTTGTACTTTTTTAAAGTACTGGGTCTAAAAATAATAGTTAATAACTGTATTTAAAATATTAAATACTTCCATTGTTCATCAAATCTTTTTTTTTAATTGTTTTTATTTATTGTTTCACAAACTCACTTGAAACGTTGCACAGTGGGGAAATTAGGGCGGCTAGCATTGCAAAAATCATAACTTTTGAACCACTTTAGATATTTCAAAAATTTAAAAGCCTTTAATAGAAGAGGTCTTTAGCTTTAAAATGAATACCCATACAGGGTGCTAGCCTTACAGGGTGCTTTATGCTCGGTGGTCTACCTTTTGCTTGACGTATTAAACGCTTTAATAAAGTGACTATTTTTGTGCGAAATATGTTTTTTTATTCTAATTAACATTTAAAAATAACCGTTTTATATTTCTAAAATAGTTTCATTAACACAATTATACTTAAAAAAATTTTTTTTTTGATGCTTTTTATTTTTTTATTTTTAATTTTCTTCTTCTGTCGAAGCTGTCTGCTGTGCTGTGCTATGCTGTTCGGCAGTCGACAGTTTTTGATTTTGCTGCGACTGCAACTGTCGAAAATGCTCGCAGCAACAGTTCTAGCAATAACAGAACTGCAAAAACTGTTGGCAGTTTTTTAAACACTGCATTTCAGAACTATAATTTCTTTCTTCTAAGTCCTTGCGCGATCTTACGTGTCTAAACTCTGAGACAAGTGGATCTGAAGAGGCTGCCAGCATATTAAACAGATCTTCATTCTGTCTGATCAGGGATATTTTTCAAGTATTTGAGTATCTTAGCTTTTTGTAGTCCATGTTTTTGCATTCCTGGGCTTCTTCAGACAGCTCTCCAACTGGTAAACACTGATACTCAATTAATTTTTTGCCATGAGCCAAAATCCTGTCTAGCGTAGGAGTAAGTTTCTTCTTGGGATACATTTCAATTATCTAATTCAACTAAACATCTAATTTATTTAACATTTTCAACGTAAATTTGTCAGTGTTATCACTGCTATTGAAAAGCTCCACACATGCTAATTTTTTTAAAGCCATAGGAACAATTTATTCTTCTGAATTAAAGTATATAAATTATAATTAAATGCGGGGTCCCGCGTTGCAACAAGCAATGTACCAATGACCAGTCTGGTGATGTGTGACGAATTCCCACGTTGCTCATCCAAGAACTTAGTCTAGCTGGTTAATGCTTCTTATGACGATTATGTTGGAGGTTTGACTTCACCTCATGTAACTTACTGGCCTTGTGGCTCAGCAGTGTAATGAAAGTTATTACAAGTCAATTACGGCAACGAGCCGGAGTTTGCTATCTTTATTCTTATGTGAACTGTGGTTGACACAAAACTGACTTACAAAATTAAGAATTCTAAAGCTAAGTCTGGCATTCGCGTTACGCCACAATGTCGTGGTCGGCAAGCCGACTCAGCATAATCATAACGGTAGGCGGAAGACTCTAGCGACAATAAGTAAAAGTGTCCGATTACCGTTATGGCAGTGGCAATGACCTGATGCAGACGTTTTCGCTGTGGTTGCTGAAGGCAACCCAACAAACATTTAGTATCGTAACTTATCAGTTAACTACCCCCCCTCAGGATCATGACTGTCCCCGGTCATATTGAGTTTACTGATGGCCATTTGTATTTCCATCGAATCTCGTCTTCTTCTTAGCTTTTGGCAACGTAGTAGAGAGAGGGAAAATATGACGCCAAGACCAACTCCAGCTGCGAACCAAACCTTGATGTTCCCGTTTGACTCGAACTCATCCTTGAACCTTTGGATGGTTTTGATGTTATGGCTGTTTAGTCTGTGGAGAAGTGGCATGCTCAGGACCGCGTCGTGGCTGATGATGTTCAAAAGTGGTGATACCGCTATGCCCGGAGTTTTACTCAAGATTTCACGCTGGTTCACGTACTTGGTGCCATTGATGATTGCTAGGCGCTCGAAAGTGACAAGGTGCGTGCCGGTTGTTGATATTTCAGGGCCATCGTCAACGCTGATGTTTGCCCGGTTGTCGTTGATGATTATCGCACTGTCGTCTACGTACGTGATTAAATCCAGATGGCTGGGCTGCGAGTGGCAAAGAGCAGTGCTTCCAGCGTGCAAAGCCCGTGCGCAGGTATCATGTGCTGCCAATTTGCAGAACGTGGAATGAGTTGCTGTGGTGCACTCCGTGACTGCTAGAGCGTCATCCTTACACTCGGCTATGATGTCATCTTGTAGTTGCAATATTGTGTGTTGATGCGATACGGGGAATCTAGTGATCTTCTTACAAACAAACTTTATTCTAGGGTATGCGATTAATATGTGAATAATGTTTTCGGACTGAAAGACCTTAATATTAGATGCTTCTTATAAGCTAACTACGGGAATGTCGAGGGCTTGTTCAACTAGAGACTTCAGATCATCGTGGTTAAATATGGTGGGATTTATTATATTTGACTTAGCCAAAGTAACTGTAAAAATCAAATTTGAATTTCTGCAATTAGCATTCTGTTTCTCGCCAACAGTGCTTCGTATAAATGTGGGGTGTCAACAAAATCATTTTTCTTTGCTTTAATTATTTGATTGATGGTGTCTGTGAGTTGATTGATTTGTCTTTGAATCTCTGATTTAATTACCACCTGTCTATTGTTTGATTCTATTAATTGAAATTCGGACACATTTTATTTTCTCAAAATCTGAGGCGTCTGGAGTGCCTGCTACTACCTTAAGTGCTGTGCCTAGAAAGTCTAGACTTCTGGCTATTCTGTGATGGATTTGTAAAACGGATAAAAAACTTCTAATGTGATCTGTATCAACATCTAGTAACTTTCGCATGTGTGACTGCGGAAATAGTTTAGCTAATCTTTCTGTCTCGTCTGCAATTGCTGTGAAAATCAGCCGAATTGCTAGAGTGCCTCAACTAACGCATCACCATCTATTACAGGAATGTAATTAGAGTGCGAGTAATCGGTGATCCGACTGTTCACTATTGTCACCAGTCCAAGTAGTAAAGTGATAGAAATCCTGCAACATAGAGGGGAATGAAAATCTGTGCATCTTATGCCTATCACTAACTTATTTGCTTGGTGCGTAAAATGTAGATTCTATTTGAGGTTGTCCTTGTGGACTACCCTCCCCATAACAAGAACAGACGTTCCCAGGTCTGCTTGTACTTTTTCCTCTGAACATAAAGGGGTTAATTTGTTGCCCAGTCTCTTGTTGTTTTTTACAAAAACTTTTTCGCCTACATCAAATACCCTGTTCTGCCTGTTCGGGTTGCATCGCTCTATATTGACTTTCTGGGCTTTTGCTATTTTTTCTTTTATAGCCTGTCGGAGATTTTCAGATGCCGCGTGAACGACTTCTACTGGTTTTAGATCCGTGACTGAGTGCAGAGTTTTGTTGTATTCTACAGTTGCTCTCATTATTAACTCAGTTGTATCATCGATTTTTCTATCGATTTTCAGGCACCTTGCGATTTCGGCTAGGGTGCTGTGGAAACGTTCTACTTGACCGTTTGAAACACTGTGGAGCGGAGGAGCGTTTATAATGTCAATGTCATAGCTGTTTTTTAGAAGCGATGTTATCGTTTCTGACTTGAAAGCTGCCTCGTTGTCGCAATAAATAGTTTTAATGTTCGGGAACAAATTCACTAACTGCAATATGGGAGCTCTGACGTCGACTATTGTACGAGAGACTAATGGTTGGACGACTGCAAACTTTGAGAACTTGTCGATGCAAGTTAGAAACTGTTTTTTGTCCGTATTGAATATGTCAATATGAAGCATTTCCCCAGGATAAGAGGAATTGGAGTTGTTCCGAGCTCTTGTTTTTTGGGGTGTCTGTCGTACTTCCCTTTGGTGCAAACTTTGCAATTTGCGACGATCTCAGCTGCTAGCTTGTTCATTTTTGGAAAATAGTAGTCGCGAAGGACTTGCTTTGCATTTTCCTGGGCTGCACGGTGTGCACGGTTATGTTCTGCAGTTATTATTTCCCTTTGTTCGTTTTTGTCAGTGATGTCGCACACCAAGTTCTTGCAATGCCAAAATTTCGTTGACGGGAAATCTAACACAATGTTGTGTTGAAAACTGGCGAGCGTTGGCAGATCGCAATGTATTGCGTTTACAACGTTTGGGTTGATCACTTTTTTAAGTATGTCAAAAAGGGTGTTCTTGTCAGTGAAATTAATTAAATGGCGAGTCTTGCTGCCAAAAAGTATGAAATTCCGTTTTAGTGGGAAACATGCCTCTTCTAAAACTATTTGGTTCCGAAAACAGTTTATGGGTTTTTCCGTTGTTTCAACCGTGTAGGTCAATGACAGTTCGCTGTGTATGGTTGCGATGTCGGAAAGAGGTTCGTCATGTAGAGCGTTTACATTTTGCCGTGATAAGGCATCCGCTACAAAATTTTCTCTACCTGGTTTGTAGAACATTTTTGCATCATGTTCGTCAATGTAAGCCTTCCACCTTTTTATCTTTGCGTTGGTGTTTTTTTCAGAAACTGCAAAGGTTAAAGGCTGATGGTCAGTGAAAATTTTTATGTCTTTGGTACCATACAAGAAATTCTGCAGCTTACCTAGAGCCCATACAATTGCTAGTAACTCCCTTTCATTAGTAGCGTAATTTTGCTCGCGTTGCTTTAAAGTTCGCGAGATCATTGTAATGGGGCGACCTCCCTGGGACAGTACAGCCCCGATGCCACTAGCCGAGGCGTCGGTGGTTAATTCAAAAGGTTGTTTAAAGTCTGGGTACATAAGAATGACATCTTCTGATGCCAGGATATTTCTTAAGCGTTCGAACGCACTGCGTTGCGTCTCATCAAACTTAACCGGGACTTTTCGGGACATGTGTTTGCTGACTGTTCCGTTTTGGCCTTTTAGAATGTCCGTTAACGGCTTCGCAATCGCGGCGTAGTCTTTAACGAACCTTCTATAATAACTAGCTAAGCCAAGGAATGATCTTAAGCTCAACAAATTCTTTGGCTCGACGTATTCCTGCATGGCTTTGACTTTTTCGGGGTCAGTTTTTGCCCCGCCCCTGGTGACTATAAACCCTAAATACTCGACGCTTTCCTTAAAAAATTTTGTTTTTTCTTGGGAAACTCTCATGTTAGCGTCACTCAAGCACTGAAGTACTGAGTTGATATGCTTAACGTGATCGGCCTCATTTTGAGTGAAAATGATCACGTCGTCTGCGTAGACGTAACATATTTTGCCAATCAATTCCCTGAGCACGTCGTCTATGGTTCTTTGAAAAATACTTCCAGCATTTTTCAGACCGAAGGGTAATCGACAGAATTCATATTTTCCGCCGTTTACCGAAAATGAGGTCTCCTCGCGATCTTGTTCCGCCAGATAGATTTGATGATACCCTGATTTCAAGTCTAACGTTGTGAAGAACTTAGCTTTTCCCATATTTGCTAAAATCATGGGTATGGAAGGCATAGGGTATCTATCAGGAATGGTTTGCTCGTTTAGTTTCCTAAAGTCGATAACCAGTCGTTTGTTTTTGTTGCCATTGGCATCGGTACCTTTCTTGTCAACTACCCATGTTGGGCTGTTGTATGGGGATCTTGATGGTTTTATTATGCCATCTTTTAGTAACCGTTTGATTTCGTCGTTTACGAAGTCAGCTACTCCCATTGGGTGTGGATACATTTTTGAATACACCGGTTCATTTGTTTTTGTTCGAATTGTGGCGACGACAGAAGTATTAAAGGGTAAAGCCTCGCAAGAGGTCGAAAACACCCGTAATCTTTTTAATATCATTCTTTTAAATTCCTTCTTGACGGAATTTGGGACCACAATATCGTCTACGTGTGTAAAATTCACACTATCGCAGTTGTAAAACTGTAACTTTTCCGATGTATCCTTGTATTCGAGGGTACTTTTATTTAAGTTAATTGTTACTCCTGCCTGTGTTAGCAGGTCGAAGCCAATTATGGCATCAAAAGTGCCAAGTGTGTCTAGTATAAAAAACGGAGACACTTGTCCGAAAACCGACATGAGACATTTATTGGTTATTTTACTGGAGCCATGTATGGAACTCACAGTGAAAGACTTGGCGACTGGCAATTTGGTTTTTAAATCCTTTACGGGTTTTACATAATTTTTTGCCGCGCCGGTGTCTATTAAAATTTTTAGTGTCCTCCCAGCCAACTGTCTTTCGATGACGGGCAGCCGGGAGCGCTCTCTAAAAAATTTAATGAATCAACATCAAATATGGATTCATTATCCTCATCTATGTCATCGACTTCTTGCTCAGGTGCATTCTCATGGCCTTCTTCGGGCTTAGCCGGGGCGCTCTGAATGACCTTGTTCAACCTCTGGCGCCTTTGGCCGGACACTCGTTCTGACGAGTTCTGTCTTTTGGTAGCCGCCGCGCTGGTAGCTTGCTGCTTTCCAAAGTTTGTAGGCTGTCTGAATTTTGAGGACGAATGTACATCCATCGGCTCGGGTGCTTGGGGTTGTTGGTATCTCTTGTTTTGGTTATTATTAGCGTTGTTATGATTACGCTTTACAAAATGTGGGTTTTTTTCTTGACGCTCATCCCTATTGTTCTTCCCCTGCTTGTACTGGGTACGAGCCCTGCCGGCTTCAGTAGCCTGGGCTTTTTCTTCAAGTGCTTTAGCATATGAAGATGAAAATAAGTTTCGCTCAATGCTCGCCTCCGCTTCTCTGGCAAGTGCCAAAGCAGAGGGCAAGTCTTTGGGCTGAGCTGGGAAGACAATTGCCCTTAAGGATTTTTTTAAACGCATGCAACGCATCCGCTCTAACCTCTTTGTTTAATAAATCAGCGCCTTCTTGGTCGTGAGACATGATAATCTTATTAGTAACTAGGGTAAGCTTTTGCTCGACAGTATCGTAATACTCCATTAACCCTAAATCGCCTTGTCTGACCATCTCTAGCGCTTGGCGCAGGGTGCGTAATGATGTCCTATCTGAGTATGTGCAATCTAGCCTTGCTATTATTGCATCAAAATTTAGCACTGTATTGTGCGACACTAATAATGCCCTCGCGGACCCTCTGATCTTGTTTCTGATTATAGTCACAACTTGATAGTGTGCCGTGCTACCATTGTACGGCCTGAAAAGCTCGTATGCGTCAGTGGCTGACTGCCTCCATGCCACGTATTTATCGTGGGCCCCGTCAAAGTCTGGGACAGACTTAACAAGGTCAATCGGCACTTCACACCTAATTTCTGGGTCGACACGAATTCTTTCGAAAACTTTTACCTGAGGGGCATCTATGCGCAAAGTGTTAATTTGTGCTTGAACTGCTTGCAGCTCTGCTTGAAAAACCACTTGTTGCTGCGCCAATGCTTGGTTTACAGCTTGGCTAACAGCAGCTTGCACTATTGCTTGAATCTGATCTGCGTTCATGATTGTTTGGTTGTGTGCTGGGCTAAAGTCAGGGGTCTGCACTTGGCTACCACTGTGGTTCTGTACTTGGCTAATGTGAGACACTGGGTTCTGAGTTTGGCTAGCGTAAAGCTCTGGGTTGTGTGTCCGGCTATTATCTTCTGTTTCCCAGCTTATGTCACTATCACTATCGCGCTCCACCTTTATGTGTCTATGTAAGTCAAAGCGGCTCATATGCCTGCTATTTTTGTATGTGTTCGCACTGATTTGAAACACTAAGCATTTAATTCAAACAAGCGATTAACGCAGCGGCTTAAGTCAAATTAATTCAATGTTTCGTTTAGTCGATTGTTTTCGATCGGTATTACACAAAATGTATTTGCAAAAAGAAATGATTTTATTTTGTTTTGCCGATTATTTAAAATCGGTACCACATAAAAATGTAACTGCAAAATTATTTTAATATATATTTTTCCTTTATTTTTCGTTGGCATAAAACGCAGAATGTAATTGCAGAGAAAATTTTGCTTTCTTTTTTTTATTTTTATTTTAATAAACTTTTTTAACTTTATTTTTCCACTGAAGTCTTTATTTGAACTTACAGGTTATGGTGTGGGTTCTAATGTGTTGGGCGCCAATTATAATTAAATGCGGGGTCCCGCGTTGCAACAAGCAATGTACCAATGACCAGTCTGGTGATGTGTGACGAATTCCCACGTTGCTCATCCAAGAACTAAGTCTAGCTGGTTAACGCTTCTTATGACGATTATGTTGGAGGTTTGACTTCACCTCATGTAACTTACTGGCCTTGTGGCTCAGCAGTGTAATGAAAGTTATTACAAGTCAATTACGGCAACGAGCCGGAGTTTGCTATCTTTATTCTTATGTGAACTGTGGTTGACACAAAACTGACTTACAAAATTAAGAATTCTAAAGCTAAGTCTGGCATTCGCGTTACACCACAATGTCGTGGTCGGCAAGCCGACTCAGCATAATCATAACGGTAGGCGGAAGACTCTAGCGACAATAAGCAAAAGTGTCCGATTACCGTTATGGCAGTGGCAATGACCTGATGCAGACGTTTTCGCTGTGGTTGCTGAAGGCAACCCAACAAACATTTAGTATCGTAACTTATCAGTTAACTTATATGTAGAAATACAGTTCACTAAAAAGCGGCTTGCGATATGTAATGGCTAAGTCAAAAATCAACTGATAGCTAACATTGAATGTAAGCCATTATATAGATACTTTTTCTATCTAGGTAAAAACACACAAAAACATAAATATTTTAAACTCATATAGGTAGTACTTTCCATATATGTAGGTAGTAACATCAATTCAAATACAAATTACAAGTTCATACCAAGTGCATTCATGTTGTATGTACTTTTACCTGTCATAGTACCTAAAAGTGGTAGAAAACTTATTAATAAAGCCCTTTTTAAGGTTATAAAACAGGTGCGGCTTAAAATAACTAATTATATCGCAATATTGACAAACAACCACAGCGAGAACGCACGTTCATTGAATCGTGTTCTTCTTCTTCCATCAGCCTGCCGCGCGCTATTATTGCGATGTTGCGTCAGTTTTATTCATTTAACTTGTAATCGGGCAAGATCGGGCAGCCAAAGTTATATAGGTTAGTTGGAGGAATATTCCCTCTACCTATTTACAAAATTTGGCTTGTAAGTTATATGCTACCAAAGGTCAAAAATAGCCCTATTTTAGTGTACTTTTCAGACTTCACCGGTACGAAAAGTAGATTGGCGAAGAACTTAATTTTTCTTGTATTTACCTAAAAATTTACCTACTTTTCAGATGACACCAAAATTGTTTACGTCGGTTGCATAATTTGACTACAATTTGCTTTCAAAGTAGGTAGTTTTAGTACAAATGTTCATATTCATATTTGCACGATCTCGAAAATATGTCAACTTTGAGGGGCTGTACCGCCCACAATTTTTACCTGATTTTAAAATCCTTTTGGATTCCTAATTTGTGGAGAGTTCTCTATCGGATGCATATATTGATATATGATTGCTGGCATCGAAAAAATGATTTTTGCAATGTGACACGCCCTAATTTCCCCACTGTGCGTCGCGACGCGTCGCTCACACTGCAGCACAACAAAATGTTTTGCTCTATGTTTTACAGTTATTCTGGAAGAGGACAGATGGAGCAAAACAAAAATAACAGCAGAGTAAAAAATGTTGAGGTGTTATGGGACAGTGCTGACACGTTTTTAACAGTAATATTATTTTTGTTTTTTTATTTTTGGCCTAGGGCGACCACTGTGCAATGGGTTGGCTTGCTTCACTGAAGCTTACTGCATTTTTGGACCCTGTACTTTAAAAAAGTTCAATTGAGTCTATACACCATAAAGTATTTGTATGAGCTAATTTGTTGAGAGCTAATTAGCTCAAACTTGGTGTGTACGTTCATATATATCTTGCATTGATAAAGTTTGCTTAAGATTTTTGCCAAGCCCCCCCTACGTACCCGGAATTTGTAAGACGACATTTTAAAGTCGAATTTTCCGGAAACTTGGTCTTTGGTTCATTTAATACACACTATGGTTCGAACCTGTCGTGAAAATTTAATTTGAATCGGATGATAATCGCGGAAGCTATTCAATTAACAATGTTACGGGTAAAGGGAAGAAGAAAAGACGCCGGCACCCTCTGTGTTTATTAAAGAACAATCTATAGTCAATGCTATGCACTCAAAAATTACAGGGTATTCCACTATTAAGCTTGCTCTACTGTAGCTTACAGCACTTTTCCATTTATTTTACCAGTTCTCTGTATTGTACGGCTTGGAGTTAGTAACTTCAGTTAAACATCAAATTCAAGGCTGGAAACCTCAAAATTTTTTGGAGAGGTTCGGTTCGGTGGCTAGAAACACAAAGTAAGTTTAAGGTTCGATTCGCGGACAGGTTTAAGTAGCCCCTAAACCCAAGGTTTGGGTTCGAACCTTGGTGAATTGCTATACACTTTTCTTGCTTTTATTATTGCTTACCTTTTTACTTGTTGCATATTTAAATCCTTGCAGAGGGTATTATAATTTTGTCGCGAAGTTTGTAACGCATCAAAGGAGGCCTCACAGACCCCATAAAGTATATGTATATTCTTGATCAGCGTCAACAGCCAAGTCGATATAGCCATGTCCGTCCGTCCGTCTGTCTGTCCGTTTTTTGAGATCCTAGATCTCAGAGATGTCAAGAGCTAGGTACCCCAAACTTGGCGTGTACGTTCATCTTATCTTGCATTGAACGAGTTTGTTTTAGATTTTTGCATACCCTCCGCCGTCCCGGAAATATAAATAGAAAGTTTCGAAGGCGAATTTATAGATTTCAAAAGATGGCACCACTACGCAAATATTAGTTGATAAGCACAGAGCTCGCTACCAAAAGACTAAAAGAAACTTCATCAATGCAAGATATAGATGAACGTGCATGTCAAGAGTGGTTTCTCTAGCTCTTATAGTCAGAGACTATAATAGATCTCAGAAGATCTAGAACCTCAAAAAATTGTACCGATATACGGATAGATTGACATGACTAAAACAGACGTGTTGACGCTAGTCGAGCATATATATACTTTTTCCATTACTTTGCTTTCACGATACTGCAAACAAATATAAAAACCTTTTTTTGAACTTTACTTAAAGAGCGACAACCACTTAGATTTTATTGGAAAGATATATTTTTTTTTTATTTTAAAGTAGTTAGGCACATGCCGAATGTAGAGTGTTGAATTGAAGAAATTTTGTGTGTAATATTTTAAACGCAAGAACTAGACATATTTGAAAATTAATTGAAACAGATTTTTTAAAAGACAAAAAGAAACGATATGCGAAAAATTTGTGATAATTACTCTTGAATTCAATATGACATACATTTTATACTGATTAATATTCATTCCTGATTGAACTATAGTATAGTTATTATTAATAGTAACAGTAGGCTATAAAAACAAAGTAATAAAGAAATTAAAAAAAAATAAACTGTCAAACGTTTCAGAGCACAATTTTCAGTTTTAAATTTTTCGGAGTTTGTTTTTCGGCTCTCAGTTCGTTTATCGCGCTTATCAGCTAACGGTTTTTGTTTAACTTACTATTGGTCTTATTGCGGTAACTGCTAGCAGTGAAAGTTACTTGTGGTTGCTATGCCACCACGCAGGAAGAAGCCCAGCGAGTTGTCGAATCCCGCAGCCCCTGCAGCTCCCGCAGCCACCACCAAGCCCGAATGGCAGCTCACGAAGCTCCTACTTGGAGGAGCTCCCAAGGCCAAGGTCGGGAGCCTTCCAGCAGCACCAAAGATGTGTTCGCAGTATAATTTCTCTGCCGGTGCATCGTTACTATTGAGCTCCCGGTCAAGAGCAAGGATGTTCTCCAGTGCTACCGCTGCCACGGTTTCGGACACTCCCAGAAGTATTGCCGGCTCCCACGTAAGTGCGTCAAGTGCGGAGATGACCATCACTCCAACGAGTGCACCAAGTCCAAGGAACTACCTATTGCTGTGCTCTGTGCAAGGGGTTCCATCCCGCCTCGTACAAAGGCTGCAAGGTGTATCAGAAGATCAAGGAGCAACATACACCAAAGCCAGGGCCAATGGCACCGCCCACCAGCAGAGAAGCACCAACAATCACCCCTGGACCCAGCTACGCCAGTGCACTTCGAGGTGCCCAGCAACCAAAGCAGCAGCTATTGGCGAAGCAATGCAACTAAGTCTCCATATTGTACAATGGAACGCGAACGCGGGCTCAAGTACATCGAGCTTCCTCCACATCAAGAAGACTGGGTTCAGTGTGCCAAGGTGCTGCCGCCGTCTACTGCCCCCCGCGCCACACAATCGGAGAAGACCAATTCCTAGACTTGCTGGACAGCTTTGGCCCAAGATTCATCGCTGGAGGTGACTTCAACGCGAAGCACACCTGGTGGGGATCTCGTCTCAATAACCCCAAGGGCACTGCCCTTTACAGGGCCATCTCCAGAACACGAACCGATTGCCACTCCATTGGTGAACCCACCTACTGGCCTACAAACCTTAACAAGGTACCTGACGTCTTGGACATTGCCCTCTCCAAAGGGATCGAGCGGCATAGGGTCTCAGTTAGCAATGAGATTGATCTGTGCTCTGACCACTGCGCATTCAGGCTTTTGGTCAATACCCCAGCCAGCACAAACACTGCTAGGGGCAAATTGTTCAAGAAAAATACCAACGTTGAGCGGTATCAACACTGGCTGCAGAACAATCTTGACCCAACGGTGCAGATTGAGTCAGGGGAAGATCTGGACGACGTGATCGAACATCTCAACGTGCAAATACACAATGGCGTCTCGCACGCAACTCCGCCAAGCCGGACCATCAATAGTACTCCCCACAGAAATGTCCACCTCTGGTCTCCAGAAGTTGCTGCTTTGGTTACTGAGAAGAGGCGACTACGCCGAGTATGGCACAATTCTCGCAACCCCATGGACAAGACAGACTTCATTACGGCAGCTAAAGAATTATTGGCGGTACTCTCCAAAGTAGTCGAGAGACTACTTTTGCGTAGAGTCCGCCCAATGCTGGACGAGGTTGGTTTGATCCCCGATCACCAGTTTGGCTTCAGAGAATCTCATGGCACGCCAGAACAATGCCATAGGATCGTTGACAAAATACTGGAAGAATTCGAGGAGAAGATGTACTGCTCTGCAGTATTTCTGGACATAAAGCAAGCCTTCGACAGAGTATGGCACGCTGGAACTTAAAACTGCTATGCCCGCCCCATATTACCTACTGCTAAAGTCTTACCTGGAGCACAGAAGATTCTTCGTCAAGTATGGAGAGGAGAGGTCAGCTATTATGGAAGTCCGAGCCGGAGTCCCGCAAGGAAGCGTATTGGGCCCAGTATTGTACACACTGTACACCGCCGACTTGCCCCTGATACCTGACCCGAGCCTACTAGCTGCTACATATGCAGACGACACGGCCTTCTTGGCTAGCGACACCTGTCCTAAAACCGCCTCTGCTACACTGCAATATCAGCTCGACCTAACCAACGGCTGGCTAAGGAGATGGAACATTATGGTGAACCCTGAAAAATCCTCCCACTGCACTTTTGCATTGAGAAAGGAGAGTGCCCCATCTCTGTCCCTCTCCCACTACCACCCTTCCCTTCTAAATGAAACTTAATATCAATACCCTAAATGTTATTTAAATGTCAAAGTAATTAATTCAATTTGTTGATTGTCCAATTAGGACAGATTGCAAATAAATAATATCAATAAAAAAAAAACTTATAATGAAAAATAATTTTAAATATTACCGTTTCGAGTATTAACGATTCGATTTGATACATTTACACTCACCGAACTTCTCTTAGAGAGATCTAAATTTCCCTGCGTATACTCTATTATCTTTGTAGACCCTGTAGGCCCTTTCAGACCCTTGTGCGTAACAGACAGAAGGAAACGTGACAAAGAAAGATAAAGAGACGTAAGCGCTACAATGTACAAAAGGTTGCGGCTTCTTTGCTTTTTACCACAAAGACCTTCTACCACTATCTGTTTTTTACCACTAAAACAAATTGTTAAAGTCGAACTATAAGGGAACCTTTAATGCTAACGCCTTGAGTTTGCTACAAATAATATACAATATGGTTCAAGCCTGTCCTAAAAATTTTAATCCAATCGGATTATAAACGCGGAAGCTATTCAACTAACAATGTTACGGGCAAAAAAAAAAGAGACTAGCGTTCTCTGTGTTTATCAACTTATGTCTTCGTAGTGGCACATTGAAATTTCTTAAGCGCAACATTAAAAAACAATCTATAGTGAATGGTCTGCACCCAAAAAGTACAGGGTCTCTTACTGTCCAGCTTGCTCCACCGTAGCTTACTGCACTTTTTACCTATATTATTTTTAAATTTAAAAAATTTTTAAACATATTAGAATACATCCACATGCATAAAACGTTATTAATTGTCGATTGTCTTCCGAGTTTTGTAGGCGAAGGGGGCGAGTCATCTAAAATTTAGAAAAAAAAATTAATCTGCGTGCAAATATAAGTCTACGTACCAAATACCCTATGTCGTCCCATCTCTGAGATCCTTTCGTGTCTGTCTGTCTGTCCGTCTGTCAGTTTCTAAGCAAACTAGTCTCTCAGTTTTGAATCTATTTGAATAAAACTTGGTACAGGTCCGTCTTTGTGCACGCAGTACATATGTCGGAACTGGCCGGATCAGATCACTATATCATATAGCTGCCATAGGAATCAACATTTAGTATAAAAAACTTTTTTGTTTCTCAAGATATCTTAACCAAACTCACAGTTACAGTTTTATGCATCCTTACCAATTTTGGTTCAAAACGGACAACTATATCATATAGCTACTATAGAACGATCTGTCGAAAACCAACATTTAGTATAAAAAACTTTTTTTTCTTTTCTAACTAAACACACATTATGTGTTTGATACATAAAAATGAATCTTTACCAGATTTGGTTCAAATCGAACTACTATACAATATAGCTGCCATAGGAACGACCGGTTCGAAATCAACATGTAACAAATTTTGTAAAAAATCGGACGGCTTATGTAGGGCTCTGCAAAAAAATTTAAAGCTTTGGCGCGCCAAAGTTAGCGTGCGCTTTCTTTGAAACTAACTAAATATGCCCTGTGGGGCTTAAAAATGTTAAAAATCTTATGCGTGCATAATTCAGTTAACGGCAGTACAACAAATATAGCGCAAGCTAACTTTGTCTTTTTAAAACTATACCAAACACCCAATGTGAGAATTTCGTTGAGATATCTTGAGAAAAAAAGTTTTTCATACTAAATGTTGATTTTGAACCGATCGTTAATAGGGCAGCTATTTGATATAAAAATCCGATCCGAGCGGTTCCGACATATGTATTTACTGCGAGCTGCTGAAAGGCGGACATATACCAACTTTTATCAAGACAGCATTGAAACTGAGAGACTAGTTTACACTCTTCGGCTCTCCATAATATTACAATATGGTTAACATCTATTAATATTCCAATTCGAAAGATCCGAGTTAAATGAATAGAGGCCCTATCCTGTCGCAAATCGGATCTGTCTCTGCCTACTTGTTAGTAATTTTATTAGGTGTTCATCTAGCAAGTATGTATAGCCTTCCGACTTCAGTCTTCCTATTATTCCTATATTGTGAAATACGTTATTTTCCCTTTAAATCGCCCCAATAATAATTTTTATCAGTGTCATTCAGATATCAGATTTCATTGTTCCATCAACACTTATATTCAATACTGTAATTCTTTATACGTCCGATCGCATAAACTACTTCAAGGTCATTGCCTTTAATTAAATGTTGCACCAAAACTTGCAATTAAACAAAAAGGCATAAACACTCTTAAGCCTAACGCCAAATGCGTTTCAAAAATAAAACAGGAACACTAATATATCATTAGTCTCAAATATGATTTTACATATAAATACTATTGCCTTTAATAGAATTTAGGTGAGTGAATGAATGTTACAAAAATAATTTGTTACCCATTAGAGAATATCTTCTAGTTCTAACTAACTAATTAGCATTCAATTCTCATTTTAATATTATTTTAATAAATTTCTGTTTTGCTTTTTTACATACATTTAATATTTGACTACTCAACGTTTATTTAAGTTATTTGTAAGTTAAAGAGACATTTAAAATGAAATACAACGGAACCAGCTCCAAATGCGGCTCCAATTTCACACTCGTCTTCAGGCTTTGCATAACCTTTTTTGATTAAAGACGTGAATGTGCCTTGATAGACAAACAAAACATTACTAATTCAGAATCGACAGATGTTATACTTGCATCCTCATAAATTTTTTGTGGTGTAAAAGTACAAAAGTTTATCATATTTAAACGTTTCTACCAGTTGTTTTGTGCCTCTCAGCTCAAACCTGTTTTAACTTATAGTAGCTTTGATGTCGATTTCGTTTTGCTCGTTCTTTTTCCACTCGTTTTGAGATATGCATTTTTATTGTATTTGTCTTTCGACTTTTTCTTTAAATGTTAACATTATTGCGTGTAAAAATTATAAAGTTTCTATAATTATTAGGTATTTTTTGTTTTAGTCTTTTTGATTAATCTTATCTTTGTTTTTTTTTCAGATCCAATGCGCTGTCTTTTATGTTTTATACCCTTGCAGAGAGTATTGAAGTTTTTTCACGAAATGTGTAACCCATTAAGGGAAAGAAAAAAAATCCCATCAACTTTTTTAATTAATACATGGCTCAGTAGATATCCGTCTGTCTGTCTTGAATTTGAAGCTATGTATCTTGATGAAACTTGGTCCAAGCACTTGACAATCGTAAGCATTTTAAAGGGATTAAAAGCGTAAGTCAACACATTTTAATTAATAAAAGCCTAATCTTAGACATGAATTTTCATAAATTGAGCTAAGGTTGAGTACCAGGGAATTTGCACGAGGCATAAACAGAAATCGCTCTTACGGCAAACAATTGAGATTCGGATATACAGCGAAACATTACGGATTATTTTACGCAGCCTATTTTAATATTGGGATTTATTGATTTATTTTAAGTCTAAGTAGTGATTTTTATATCCTGAGGGTGTATTAAGTTTGTAAAAAAAGTATGTAACAGGCAGAGGGAGGCGTGGCAGACCCCATAAAGTATATATATTCTTGATCAGCATCAACAGCCGAGTCGATATAGCCATGTCCGTCTGTCTGTCTGTCCGTCTGTCCCTTTTTTGAGTTCCTAGATCTCAGAGACTATAAGAGCTAGAGACACCAAATTTGGCATGTATGTTCATCTACATCTTGCATTGAACGAGTTTGTTTTAGATTTTTGCCACGCCCACCTCCGCCCCCCCCAAAATAAAATAAAAAATTTCCAATGTATAATACTGACTATGGTCCGTACTTATCCTGCAAATTACATCTAAATAGGATGATAAAGCTGTTGAACTCACAATGTTACGGGCAAAATCAACTGATATCTTTGTAGTGGCGCCATCTATGGTTTTTTTGAAACTGAAACAATCTGTAGTGATCGCATTGCACCCAAAAAGTACAGAGTCTCCTACTGTCGAGCTTGCTCCACCGTAGCTTAATGCATTTTTTTTTAAATTTTTGTTATACATATAAAAATTTTCTTTTATGTTTAGAAGAAAATTTGTGTGTCGTTCTCTACTACCCAAGGGTATTCAACTGTGGGGCTCTCCCGACTGAATGATATATTTTATATTTTTTTTTTTGAAAACGAACAATCGCTTTAAATATACATTAGCGCCAGTTATAAAGAGACTTATAAAGTTCAGCATTTTATAATAATAGCATTCGAGAAATTTCCTTTTAAATGCAAAAAATATTCCCTTTCTTCATTTCGGAAATGCCCATGTGCTACGTGCGAAATGTGCCATTCAGGAGTGATTAAAATTAAATTAAAAAATATATCATTCAGTCGGGAGAGCCCGACAGTAGAATACCCTGGGGTAGTATAGTGCGTCGAACGAATTTGCTTGCGATTATATTATTATTTAATTATACACACACGCACAATCATAAATTTGTAAAGAAACTTAGGTTTTATTTTAATTTATATTGTGGCAAATTATTTAAATTAAAATAACACTCCAGCGCATTCGACACTCTCGCAACGAACTAAATAATCACAAAGATGCGTGGAAAAATTGACAAATCTGCAGCGGCGTAGCCAATAATGATCACGAGGATGCATTCCTCTATGAACATTAAAATTTCCTAATTAAAATTGCTGACAACGCCTTTGTATTGGCACGTGGCAGAATGAGAGCGCGAGAGCGAAAAAAGAGAGAACAAGTGCACGCATTCGTATATGAAATGGATACCAATACATGTCCGATTATGCGTATGTATGTAAATATGTGCGTGAAAAGAATGAATTGGAAGACCAACAAAACAGGCGCCCTTTGTTGTTGTACAAATATTGGCGTAATGAATATCTGTTGCGTGTTTATTATACAAACTAGATCAAAGTTTCATGCCGAAGCTCAAATCTCTATCTTGATAATTACCAGAGTTAGGCATTGTAGGCGAAGGGGGCGTGGCATCCAAATTTTGAAATTAACTTGATCTGCGTGCAAGTATAAGAAGTCTTCATACCAAATTTGGTGTTCTTAGGTCTTACCATCTTTTTCTTACACGGACAGACAGACAGACGGACAGATGGACATGGCTATATCGACTCGGCTGTTTATGCTGATCAAGAATATATATACTTTATGGGGTCTGCCACGCATCCTTTTGCCTGTTAAAAAATTTCAATAGATGGCGCCACTACTAAGAAATCCGTTGACTTTGCCCGTAACATTGTGAGTTGAACAACTTCCGCGCTTATTATCCGATTTAGATGAAATTTGCAGGATACGTTTGGACCATATTATACATACTAAAAATATATCATTCAGTCGAGAGATCCCGACAGTAGAATACCCTGAGGTAGTAGAGAACCCCACTCAAATTTTATATTTAAAAGTCTTAGCAACAATGAGCACGCTATTTTCAAAACAACTAAATAAAAACTTAAAAAACAATTTTTAAATGTATGTATAACAAAAATTAAAAAAAAAAATTTAAGAATTTGAGCATGATTTTACTGGGACTCGAAAAATGATGTCCCGTCTATCAAGGTGGCAGCTCTATCACTCTACTTGAAAGAGAGAGGGAGAGAGGACGAAAACTCACTCTAACACAGCGCGCGCTTTCATGCATATGTATATATGTATATGTAAACGCTTCAACGAATGAGCAGATAAGAGAGAGGGCGAAGACTCACAACAACAACACATTAAACTAAAGAATTAAATAATTGCGGATATCTTCCGTGTTTATTATCCGATCTTGATCAAATTTTCACAATGCATCCTTCCTCATTCAAGTATTGTTCGTGCCAAAGCTCAAGTCTCTAGCTAATTACCAGAGTTAGGTATTGTGGGCGAAGGGGGCGTGGCATCCAAAATTTGAAAACATGCATTAAGCTACGGTGGAGCAAGCTCGACAGTAGGAGACCCAGTACTTTTTGAGTGTAATGCGATTACTACAGATTATTTCAGTTTCAAAAAATTTCCATAGATGGCGCCACTTCAGAGATTGATTTTACCCGTAACATTGTTAGTTGAATAACTTCCGCGTTTATCATCCGATGTGGACGAAATTTGCTGGATAGGTTGGAACTATAGTCTGTATTAAATCAAGGCGCTAGCATTAAAGGTGCTCTTTTAATTCGACTTGGAATTTTGTATTTTAATTTGCGGGGACGGAAAACAAACTCGTTCTATGCAAGATATAGATGTACATACATGCCAAATTTGGTGTCTCTAGCTCTTATAGTCTCTGAGATCTAGTTACTCAAAAAAGGGACAGACGGACAGACAGACAGACAGACAGACGGACATGGCTATATCGACTCGGCTGTTGATGCTGATCAAGAATATATATACTTTATGGGGTCTGCCACGCCTCCTTCTGCCTGTTACGCACATTTTTTTTGCACAAACGTAATAGACCCATTTGTACTTTTTTAAAGTACTGGGTCTAATAAACTTGATCTGCGTGCAAATGTAAGAAGTCTTCACACCAAATTTGGTGCTTCTGGGTCTTACCATCTCTGAAATCTTGTTACTTACACGGACAGACAGACGGACATGGCTATATCGACTCAGCTTGTCGCCCTGATCAAGAATATATATACTTTATGGGGTCTGCCACGCCTCCTTCTACCTGTTACATACTTTTATTTTTTTAACAAACTTAATATACCCCCTCAGGGTATAAAAATCAAGGCGCTGGCTTTAAAGGTGCTCTTGTAATTCGACTTGGAAATTTTGTATTTTAATTTGTGGAGGCGGAGGTGGGCGTAGCAAAAATCTAAAGCAAACTCGTTCAATGCAAAATATAGATGAACATACATGCCAAATTTGGTGTCTCTAGCTCTTATAGGCTCTGAGATTTAGGAACTCAACAAAGGGACAGACGAACAGACAGACAGACGGACATGGCTATATCGACTCGGCTGTTGATGATGATCAAGAATATATATACTTTATGGGGTCTATCACGCCTCCTTCTGCCTGTTACGCACATTTGCACAAACGTAATAGACCCATTTTTACTTTACAGGGTCTAAAAACAATTCTAAATGTACAACAAACAAAAATTAAAAAAAAAAATTAAAGAATTAAAGCATGCTTTTACTGGGATTCGAACCGAGGTACCCGGTTTGACTACGTGGCGGCAACTCTATCACTTGATGACTTGAAAGAGAAAAAGAGAGAGGGCGAAAACTCACAACAACAACAACACATTAAATTAAAGAATTATATAATTGCGGATATCTTCCGTGCTTATTATCCGATCTTCATCAAATTTTCACAATGCATCCATATTTATTTAAGTATTGTTCGTGCCAAAGCTCAAATCTCTAGCTTGTTAATTGCTTGTTTTTTACTTTGTGGGCGAAGGGAGCGTGGCATCCAAAATTTGAAATAAACTTGATCTGCGTGCAAGTATAAGAAGTCTTCATACCAAATTTGGTGCTTCTAGGTCTTACCATCTCTGAGATCCTTTCGTTCATACGGACGGACAGACAGACGGACATGGCTATATCGACTCATTTTGTCGCCCTGATCAAGAATATATATACTTTATGGGGTCTGCCACGCCTCCTTCTGCCTGTTACATACTTTTTTTAACAAACTTAATATACCCCTCAGGGTATATATATATATATATATATATATATATATATATATATATATATATATATATATATATATATATAAAGAATTTAAGCATGCTGACTTCGTGGCACCTCTACCACTTGATAACTTTGAAGATAGAAACAGAGAAGGCGAAAACTCACAACAACAACAACACATTAAATTAAAGAATAAATCAAATTTTCACAATGCATCCATATTTATTCAAGTATTGTTCGTGCCGAAGCTCAAGTCTCTAGCTTGTAAATTGCCAGTGCTATCACTCAAAATTTGAAATGAACCTTATCTGTGAGCATATACATATAAGAAGTCTTCATAGAAAATTTGGTACTCCTAGGTTTTACCATCTCTAAAGTCGGTTTGTTCATACGGAAGATAGACAGATGGATAGACGGACATGGCTATATCGATTAGGTTTCTGACGCGGAACAAGAATATACACATTTTTAGGAGATTGCTATGCCTCCAATTGCCTTTTACATTCCTTTTTTAACAAACCTAATAAACCCTACAGGGAATATAATTTTTTTTCTCTTGGGAACGAACAATCGCTTATAATCAACCGTAGTGCTATAAGTTCAGCTTTTCATCAATAGTACTCAAAGATTGCAGGTTTGGTGTAGTTTTAGACAGTCTGACCAATTTAATTAAGATCAGGCTAATATATCATATAGCTGTCAATTTAGTAAGTAAAACTCTTCCTTTTCTTCAAAAATATTAACTACATTCACAGACTGTGTGGATTTTGGATAAAGGAGGACTTCTATATCATAAGCCCGCCATGTGTCGAGAATTTTCTCTGCAAGGGTAAACAATCCTTGGCTCGCCAAAGATAGCTTAAGTTATCTTTCAAAATATATTTTGTATATTATTGTGCGGTGTTTTGTTCGTTACTAATACCTTGAAGTATATAATATATATATATATATATAATATAGTATATTATATATGGTATATAGTACTCATGTATATGTTTATATTTTTAAAATACTTTCTTGGTTTTTGTTATTTTTTTTGTTTTTGTATTTATTTATATAAAAAACTTTTTTCTAATAACAAATGTATGTATAACCGATCGTTTTTTTTTTTGTTATTCTTGTTGTTACATATGTGTGTACACTGCCCGACCACCGATTAGCGCACCCTCTAACCCATATGTTTAAAGGCAAATAACTGTAATCTGAGAATTTTTTGTTATGCCCTTTTTTTGTCTCTTTTATTCTTTATCATTTTTACTCATTCTGAGAGTAACTTTGAGTTATGGAAGTGCACCGTTATTTTATTTTAGCCGATTAGCACATTTTTGCTTTAGTATCAATTTTTGCTTGTAAGCTGTCGTGTTTGGCTGATTAAAACTATTATTTATTTATTGTGATCAATTAGCAATAAAATAAAGAAGTAATGGGAAAAGCAGCCCCGTTGAATGAGTCTACAAAAGGCAAAATAAAGGCTTACAGGGAGTGCGGTCACTCGATACTTCAAATATCAAAAAATATTAAACGCAGCCGTAAAGTTATTACCGCATACTTAAACAATGAGGAGACCTATGATAAAAACATGAAAGGTCGGCCCTCATCAGTAATAACACCAGCCGCCAAGCGAATTATTTTGAGGCAGGCGTCTAATTCTCAAGACTCAGCCGCTAAAATTAAAGAAAAAACTGGTGTTAAAGCATGCGTTCGGACTGCACAAAGAGTTATTTCGAATGCTGAACATATAAAGCGTCTAAAATTAAAAAATGCATTAGGCTACGGTGGAGCAAGCTCGACAGTAGGAGACCCTGTACTTTTTGAATGAAATGCGATCACTACAGATTGTTTCAGTTTCAAAAAATTTCCATAGATGGCGCCACTACAAAGATATCAGTTGATAATGCCCGCAACATTGTTAGTTGAATAACTTCCGCGTTTATCATCCGATTTGAACGAAAATTGCAGAAAAGGTTTGGACCATAGTCTGTATTATATATACCAAAAATCAAGGGGCTAGCATCAAAGGTGCTCTTGTAATTGGACTTGAAAATTTTGTATTTTGATTTGCGGGGGCGGAGGGGGGCGTGGCAAAAATCTAAAACAAACTCGATCAATGCAAGATATAGATGTACATACATGCCTAAATTAGTGTCTCTAGCTCTTATAGCCTCTGAGATCTAGGAACTCAAAAAAGGGACAGACAGACAGACAGACGGACAGACAGACAGAAAGACGGACATGGCTAAATCGACTCGGCTGTTGATGCTGATCAAGAATATATATACTTTATGGGGTCTGCCACGCCTCCTTCTACCTGTTACGCACATTTTATTTTGCACAAACGTAATAGACCTATTTGTACTTTTTTAAAGTACAGGGTCTAAAAAAAAACCCCCCTAAACGAACTTCGAAAGATGCAACGGCTCGATTTCTGCCGATCAAATATGACTTGGACCAAGGAATGGGAGCGTGTAGTCTTTTCGGATGAGGAGGGTCATGATGGCTATGCCTACTACTTTCATGATCTCAGAAAGGAAGAGCATACTCTTGATCGATTGCACAGCCGTACCGGCGGTGTCATGGTGTGGGGAGCTATTTCTTACTTTGGCACCATAGAACTGCAATTTCTAACCAGCCGTATGAATGCCATTGCGTACAAAGGTGTACAGAAAACGGCTTTTCCTTCAATCAAGGATATCTTTGGAACCTTAAAATGGAAGTTCCAGCAGGATAGCGCACCAATTCACACAGACAGGATCGTAAAGTCCTGGATTGAGGGTCAGAACGTTGAATTGCTGACTTGGCCGCATTACTCAACCGAACCGAACATTATAGAAAATGTTTGGGGATGGTTAGCACGCAAAGTGCACGAGTCCGGCAAGCAATATTCAACTGAAGTTCAACTCATTGAAGGAAGAAAGAGGTCCTGGGGGACTATTTCACTCAATTACATTAAACAATTATATGACTCCTTACTCAAGCGGATGTATGAAGTCATCTTTACCGTGGAGGGTCAACACATTATTAAATTTTGTTTAAAAATGAACGAAAATATTTAAATTAATGTTAAATAATAATTTGAATCCATTCTTTCTTGTTATTTAAAGTTTTCAAATGACTGTGATAATCAAATGTCGCAAAAATGAAAATTAATTTTTTTTATTAAGTTTGCTTAAATTCATTTAAAATGTTATTAATAAAGTTAATATCTTATCTATTAGTAAATTTCGTGTAGAATTAAATATTTTTTAAATGACAAAAAAATTCATCTCAAAAGCTTTATTCGTTTTCCTGATATTAAGCTCCTAAGATGCGGAGCATAGGGTTCGCTAATCGGTCGTCGGGCAGTGTATATACTAGGAACTCTCTGTTCTTTATCCAATTCGCACTTGCACAAAATATGTATATGCTTTTATTTTAAAAAAAAACCTCCCCTGTGGCTTGTAGTTTTTTTTGTTTCTTAGATATTGTTTGAGATTAATGGAAGGTTATCAGTTTTTTTTTTGTAAATCGCACAAGAGCAATGAATTTTTTAAATTTAATTTCAGTCAAGCGTTTTTTGGATAAAAAATGGTTTATTAAGTGTTTCTCTTGTATATTGTTGTGAAGTGAAACAAAGTTAGGGCTGAACCAAAAATTTTTTTTTCTATTTTTATGGCGGACACCCCCGTTTTTTGTCTTATATTTTTAAGTAAAACTATACTACTTATTTTTGTTACCAAAAAAAAATATAATTTTTATTATTCAATAGTTTTTTAGGCTGGCGTATGTCTCAGTCACCCACGTGACCCACACTACACACACACTCACGCACTATCGCTTGTAATTAATAGCTTTTTTCGTTAAATTATACTTTGTCCTTATTTGGTATCTTATTTCCTTTTTTTTTTAATCTTTAACTTCGCACTCCGAACTTGGCCGCTCACCTCATTGTTAGTTTGGTTGTTTTCACATATTCGCTGATTATTTGGATAAATGTCTTAATTTATTTCTTTTATTACTGTAGTAAAAAACTGTTTCACAACGTGACGTTCTGGGCTCTTTTCTCTTGCGGCGATGCGATGCACGTCCGTTGCGTTTGGCAATCATCGGCGAATAGAACGTATGTGTGAGAGACCTTGCTCGCGTTCGATCGACGCTTTGCCGGTGTGAGTCTGCTTCTCTCATCTGCTGACCTGTGCCAAGATGAATTTACAAATAATAATAATAAATAATAATTAGTAAATTCATCTTGATCATTTTCATCTTCATCATCATCGGCGCTCTCGCTGCATTACTGCTTGTTTGCTTTGTCAGGCTTGTGACGTCACTGCCTGTTTCGCTGCTGCGTATTCTGCGCTCATATTTTATGGGGCGTCACAGTATATAAATATATTCTTGAGCAGCATCAGCCGCCATATCCATCGTTCTGTCCCTCTGACTGTCCCTTTTTGTGTCACCTAGATCTCAGAGACTATAAGAGCTAGACTCACTAAACTTGGCATGTACTTGCATTTATGTTGTTTAAAAAAGTACAAATGGGTCTATTACGTTTGTGCAAATGTGCGTAACAGGCAGAAGGAGGCGTGGCAGACCCCATAAAATATATATATTCTTGATCAGCATCAACAGCCGAGTCGATATAGCCATGTCCGTCTGACTTTCTGTCCGTCTGTCCCTTTTTTGAGTTCCTAGATCTCAGAGACTATAAGAGCTAGAGACACCAAATTTGGCATGTATGTACGTGTATACCTTGCATTGAACGAGTTTGTTTTAGATTTTCGCCACGCCCCCCTCCGCCCCCGCAAATCAAAATACAAAATTTTCAAGTCGAATTACAAGAGCACCTTTAACGCTAGCGCCTTGATTTTTGGTATGTATAATACAGACTATAGTTTCAACCTATCCAGCAAATTTCATCCAAATCGGATGATAAAGGCGGAAGTTATTCAACTAACAATGTTACGGGCAAAATCAATCTCTGAAGTGGCGCCATCTATGGAAATTTTTTGAAACTGAAATAATCTGTAGTAATCGCATTACAATCAAAAAAGTACTGGGTCTCCTACTGTCGAGCTTGCTCCACCGTAGCTTAATGCATTTTTTTTTTTTGAGTTTTGTCACTACCCTTCTGCCCCCGTAAATTGAAAAACAAAATTTTAAAGTCTAATTAATAAACTTAAAACAAATCTTAATGCAAGTAAGCGTGCGTCTATTAAGTTCGTAAAAAAAAGTTTGTAACAGACAGAAGGAGGCGTGGCAGACCCCATAAAGTATATATATTCTTTCAAATTTTAAGCTTACAACATCAATATACGAGGGCTGCTATATATATTTCTGGCCTAGGCAACAATAAGTGTTGCAAGGTGCAATCTGATATTTCCATTGGAAAGGTTGACATTTAGCATAACATCAGTCAGAACGTGTTGTCATTTAATCGTGAATTGTTAAACATACAGAGCTTTGAACAATTCAATTCCGTTAAAAAAATTGAATTGACACGTGAGCATTTTCGTGCGATCATTTTTCAAAACTTTCGACGTGGATTATACAGACAAGAGTGCATCGATGAACTTAAGTCTTTGTATGGCGATCAAGCACCATCCGATAGCACCGTGAAAAACTGGTATAACGAATTTAATCGTGGTCGCAGTTCGCTCAACGACGAATTCCGTGAAGGTCGTCCAAAAACGTCCGTTGTGCCAGAGAACATTGATGCCGTGCGTGAACTAATAATGCAAGATCGTCATGTGACATACCGTGAGATAGCATACATTCGATATTACATAAACACCTGACCGTAAAAAAGGTTTGTTGTCGTTGGATCCCGCACAATTTGACAATCGCTCAAAAAAAGGCTCGTGTCGATTGGTGCAAAGAAATGTTGAAAAAATACGATCGCGGTGCTTCAAAAGATGTTCATAAGATCGTCACAGATGACGAAACTTGGATCTATGCGTATGAGCCCGAAACAAAACAACAATCGACCGTGTGGGTCTTCGAAGACGAGCCAAATCCAACAAAAGTTGTTCGTGGAAGAAGCACTTCGAAGCAAATGGTCGCCTGTTTCTTCGGCAAAACTGGTCATGTGGCGACTGTTCCGCTTGAGCAACGAAGGACGGTCAATTCTGAGTGGTACACCACAATTTGTTTGCCTGAAGTCTTCGGAGAAATTCGAAAAAGAAACAAGAGAAGACGAATCATTCTTCACCATGACAACGCGAGCTCTCACACATCGGCTCAAACCAGCGCCTTTTTGACCGGCCAAACCGTCGAATTGATGGGTCATCCGCCGTACAGCCCTGACTTGGCACCCAATGACTTCTTTTTTTTCCCGCACATCAAGAAAAAAATGCGTGGTCAACGATTTTCGTGCCTAGAAGATGCTGTTGAAGCGTTCAAAAACCATGTTTTGGAGGTGTCTCAATCGGAGTGGAAAAAGTGCTTCGACAATTGGTTTGAGCGCATGCAAAAGTGTATAAATCAGGCTGGAGAAAACTTTGAAAAACAATAAAACAATTTTTGATGATAAATACTCGCATTTTCATTATTAGGCCAGAAATATATATAGCAGCCCTCGTATTATTAATTATTATACTCTGAGGGTCTATTATAGCCAAGTCCGTGTGTCCGTGTGAACATAATCAGAGATGGTAAGACCTACAATAGGAACACCAAATTTGGTATGAAGACTTCTTTTACTTGCACGCAGATCAAGATTATTTCAAAGTTTGGATGCAACGCCCCCTTCGCCCACTTTGGCTATCACGCCAATATGATTACAACAACAAGATGCGCGAGCTTGTTTTTATTGGTTTGCCAATAGACTATCAAAGCAGACAATAACAAAATACTTTACTCCCTACACGCACATATTTACATACGCACAATAGTACATGAATTGGTATTCATTTCTCTTTTGCTCTTATTTTAGACTTGTTTTCTCTTTCTTCGCTCTCGCGTTCTTATTCTGCCGAATGCCAATGCAAAGGCGTACTCAGCAACTTTAATAAGGAAATTTTAATGTTCATAGAGGAATGCATCCTCTGGATCATTATTGGCTACGCCGCTGCAGATTTGTCAACTTTTCCACGCATCTTTGTGATTATTTAGTTCGTTGCGAGAGTGTCGAATGCGCTGGAGTGTTATTTTAATTGTAGCGGCTTGCCACAATATAAGTTAATTATTTTTTATTATTTTCATTACGATCCTCTAAATTTATTTTAATTGTGCGTGTGTATCTAATTAAAATAATAATATTATCGCAAGCAAATTCGTTCGGTGCACTATACTACCTCAGAGTATTCTACTTTCGGGCTCTCCCGACTGAATGATATATTTATTATTAATTCAGTTAAATGTTCATCTTTTATTTAACATTGCAATTGTTTGAGACTGGCTTTTCTTACTTGAAAAACATCGCATGTAAAGAATACAAATTTGAATGTTATTTCTTAAATTTTGCTTCCATTATAAAGTGATCAGTATACATTGGTATAATTAAATATTATAACAAGACTTTATTATGACTTAAGGATTAGTTGATTTAGATTATATATTTTTTATTCCCTTTAATTAATTAATTAATTTTTTGAATGGAAGTCAAAACATTCCTTTCGGTGCGACTGACTGCGTGATTGACTTTCGAGCAGTCGAACACATGCGTCATGAGAGAAAAAGCAGCAGAACACCCGCATTGTACGAGTACAAGCAGCCTAGCGTGTTATTTATAAGGTATGTTTCATGTTTATAACGCCACCTATATTTTTGCTCTATTGCTGTAACTGTACATTTTTCGCGACGACGATGTACTAATGAAATATCTGTTTGGATGCAACAACAATGCACACAAAGTTTGGACTTTGTTCAGATAACGGTTCTTTTGCTTTTGAGAGAAATCTATTTTTAGCATCTTTCATTTCATTTATAACGCCACTTGCTTTAAATGAGTTTTGTGAGTGCAAGTGGAAGGTTCTTAATTATTTGGTTGATGCTTTTGACAAATATTAGAATAAATTAGCTATGCCGCGTGGAAAAAGCTTAACAGAATTAGAAAAAGGAAAAATAATCGCAAATAAAGAAGAAGGATGCAGTGGAAGGGAGATAGCGCGTAAGCTGGGCAGGAGCCACCGTCTAATTCAGAATTTTTTGAGGGATCCGGAATCTTATGGAACCCATAAGCGCAGAGGAGGGCCATCAATACTCAATAGCCGAGATAAGAGGAAAATAATTAATAAGGCCAGCAATTCCACACGGAGTTTGCGTGACCTACAGGGAGTTGTGGATAAAAATGTCAGTCGCACCACCGTTTGGAGAACACTAAAATGTTCTAATATCATAAAAAATGAAATGATGAGAAGTGTTCCAGCATTAAAAGCTGAACACAAACTGGTCCGTATGGATTACGGGCGCAGAAACTTGAACACCAATTGGTCAAATGTAAGCTAAATGAGGTTGGCAAGCGATTTGTTTTTATTTATAACATAAAAATTCTTAGGTGATTTTCTCTGATGAAAAAAAGTGGAACCTAGATGGTCCTGACGGTTTTCGTCGATATTGGCACGACTTGAGGAAAGAGCCGCAGTATTTTTCTAAACGGAATTTTGGAGGAGGAAACGCGATGGTGTGGGGAGCATTTTTGGCAGCAGGACGCCTAAAGATGCAGTTTGTATCCTCCAGGATGAAGAGTGCAGACTACATCCAAGTCTTGGAAACCAGTCTCATCCCATTTTTGGAAGAAAATGGTGACAGAGGCTGGATTTTCCAACAAGACAATGCCGCAATCCATGTAAGCAGAGAGACCAAAGCCTGGTGTTCTCCAACGGAGTAACTCTCATGGACTGGCCGGCAAGATCCCCGGATCTAAATCCGATAGAGAACCTATGGGGGATCTTAGTTCGTAAGGTGTACAGGAATAATCGCCAGTTTGAAACTGTGGCAGAGCTGAAAACAGCGATTGAGGCGGCATGGATGGAAGTTGAGCCGGAAACAATAAAAAACTTAATTTTTAGTATGCTGAATCGAATTTTTCAGCTAATATCTAAACATGGTAATCAAATTTAGTTAATTCATTTTGGAAAAATTAATAAATACTTAGAACTAACAGAAAAAAACTCATTTAAAGCAAGTGGCGTTATAAATGTGAAACAGGCCAAAAATAGATTTCTCTCAAAAGCAAAAGAACCGTTATCTGAACAAAGTCCAAACTTTGTGTGCATTATTGTTGCATCCAAACAGATATTTCATTAGTACATCGTCGTCGCGAAAAATGTACAGTTACAGCAATAAAGCAAAAATATAGGTGGCGTTATAAACATGAAACAAACCTTAGAATACACATATTCTCTCTCTCTCCATAAATGTGGCGGCTGCGACGCCACACAGTGGGAAATTAGGGCGTGTCACATTGCAAAAATCATTTTTTCGATGCCAGAACTCATACAAGTAATTTATGCATCCGATAGAGAATTCTCCACAGATTAAAAATACAAAAGAAATTTAAAAGCTAGTAAAAATTGTGGGCGTTACAGCTTCTCAAAGTTGACATATTTTCGAGATCGTGCACAATACTAAAATTTACTAAAACTACCTACTTTGAAAGCAAATTGTAGACAAATTATGCAACCGATGTAAACATTTTTGGTGTAACCTGAAAAGTAGGTAAATTTTTAGGTAAATACAAGAAAAATTAAGTTCTTCGCCAATCTAATTTTCGTACCACAGAAGTCTGAAAAGTACACTAAAATAGGGCTAATTTTGACTTTTGGTAGCATATAACTACAAGCTTTTACGAACTTTTGGTCCAAATTTTGTAAACAGGTAAGAGGCAATATCCCTCTAACTAACTTATTTAACTTTGGCTGCAGGGATTTGGCCGTTTACAAGTTAAATGAATAAAACTGATGCAACATCGCAATAAATGCGCGCGGCAGGCTGGTGGAAGAAGAAGAACGCAGACCTCTTTAATATGCTGACAGCCTCTGCAGATCCACCTGTTTCAGAGTTTAGACACGTGAGATCGCGAAAGGATTTGGAAGGAAGAAATTATAGTTCCGAAATGTTAAGTTTATTGGATGTTAATCCCAATGTTGAGGAATATTTTGAAGAAAATCAAAAATAAAAATTCATTAAGCTACGGTGGAGCAAGCTCGACAGTAGGAGACCCAGTACTTTTTGAGTGTAATGCGATTACTACAGATTGTTTCATTTTAAAAAATTTCCATAGATGGCGCCACTTCAGAGATTGATTTTGCCCGTAACATTGTGCGTTGAATAACTTCCGCGTTTATCATTCGCTAGCATTAAAGGTGCTCTTGTAATTCGACTTGGAAATTTTGTATTTTGATTTGCGGGGGCGGAGGGGGGCGTGGCAAAAATCTAAAACAAACTCGTTCAATGCAAGATATAGATGTACCTACGTGCCAAATTTGGTGTCTCTAGCTCTTATCGTCTCTGAGATCTAGTTACTCAAAAAAGGGACAGACAGACAGACAGACAGACAGACAGACAGACAGACAGACGGACAGACAGACGGACATGGCTATATCGACTCGGCTGTTGATGCTGATCAAGAATATATATACTTTATGGGGTCTGCCACGCCTCCTTCTGCCTGTTACGCACATATTTTTTTGCACAAACGTAATAGACCCATTTGTACTTTTTTAAAGTACTGGGTCTAAAAACATTAAAAAGCACAAGAAAAAATTATAATTGTAATAATGAAACTATTTTAGAAATATAAAACGGTTATTTTTAAATGTTAATTAGAATAAAAAAACATATTTCGCACAAAAATAGTCACTTTATTAAAGCGTTTAATACGTCAAGCAAAAGGTAGACCACCGAGCATAAAGCCCCCTGTAGGGCTAGCACCCTGTACGGGTATTAATTTTAAAGCTCAAGACATCTTCTATTAAAGGCTTTTTAAATTTTGTAAATATCTGAAGTGGTTTATCAGATATGATTTATGCAATGCTAGCTGCCCTCATTTCCCCGCTGTGCGCCGGCAGAATATGGCTTTAAAAATTGTGGACAGCAATGGTTTAAGTGCAAACGTTTCTCTCAGTTTAAAGCGACCCTAATTAAACTCTGTCCGACAAGTCCGTTTTGTTGCTGCACGCAGCACATACATATGTCGATGCCTACCGGACTCGATTACTAAGTATATCGATCGGCAAGAAATCAACCTAAGTTTTGTTCCTTAAGATATCTGAGCTAAAATGATATAGGTTCTTAAATTGACTAAATTTGGTTAGAAATGGATCACTATATCAAATAGCAGTCATTAAAACCATAGTTTAAAAATCAATCTTGAGTGTGAATCACTATTTGCTTGGTACTGTTCCATAGTGCTAACCAAATTTGTTTAATCAACTTTAAGATTGAAAAACTTTTTGTTTCTTATGTTATCTCAACCAAACTCACAGTGTGTGTCTGGTATAGTCATATACAATCTTAAACTTAAATAAAATCGAACTACTATATAATAGATCTGCCATTTGACTTTCTCGCGCCAAAAATAGCCTGTGGTATATTTGTTGTCTCTTTTTAGTTAAATGTATTTATTTATTATTTGCTTGAGGATTTCCTTAACTAGCCATTTTTGAAAACATATTAATTAATTTTTATGTGACTCTTTTTATTTTAGTAACATCTAACTTGGCAAATTGTTTTGCATTTATTATTGATGTTTGAGTTTGCTTAAAAAAATTCGATTTGCTGAAATGCGTTTTGTCAATAATTATTAGTTTTTTTTCCTTTTTTAATAACTTTTATGTATGGGGATCGAAGTTATTATAAAGTTATCTTTAAATTTCATAGACTTTGGAATTGCCTGCCTACATTTTGTGTTTTTTTTAAGCTGAATTTTTGTTGAAAGATGTTCGTTTTCTTAATTTGTTTTTAATACTTATAATATTTAATGTTTGTTTGTACAAAGAAGTTTGCTGTCTTCCGATATTTTTTCGTGTTCGTTAAATTTTTCTTAATCATTTATTCGTTGTATTTGAAAAATTCGCAGTATTTTAATTGTTATATATTATTGTTGTCATTTGTGTTGCTTATTATTTTTGATGCTTTTAAAAATGGGCAAGTTTCTAACAGAGCCTAACTACGAGTGAATGATGTGAAGGTTATAATTTAATAGAAAATGTCTGTTTGTATTGGAATTGATTTTAATTATTTTGGAGCAACTCAATTCTGATTACACTAGTTCACAAATAGATTTTTTGTGTCTCCGCAGAGCCAAAATGTTTTTTCCCCCATAGATTTTGACGTCCCAAACATGAAAACATTATACATCGACATAACATTATAACGATCGCGCTGATTCCAAAACTTTATATGAAAAAGTTGTAGGATATTTCACTACCTTTAGTGAAAGACCAATTTTGAAAAGTAATCGCATTTACATTTTATACTTGAAAAAGCTGAGTCATCTATGAAAAAGTTCAAAAAATATATCTTGAAAACTACTCTATAGAAAAATTTAAGTTACTTTTTCATCTATGGAGACAAAAATACTTTTGGCTCTGTGGCCTAAAATGCCTGTAAGCTGGTCTTATTTTTCCCTTCATTGTTTTTACATTAACAAACAGGCTTAAGTTTTTTGAAGTATCTTGTTTATATTTAGTTTTTTTTTAATCTACTCAATTATTTGTAGAGTCTGGGTTTTTTTTAAATAAAAACTTAACCACACACTCAGAATAAAAAGAACGGAAAGATCCATGCACATTTTTCTTGAATTGTTCACATTTTTTCGGTCCCAAAACATGTTAAACAAAAGTTCCCATATATGTTCATGAAATGTCATGACCAAGCGGTCACGAAGTACAAAAAGTCGTACTAGGCGCTCTTTCATGCACAGATGGTGTCGATTTACTATCGTTCTGACCGGTTTCTTTTCTGAGTTTACAATGGTATAGGTATCTGCGAGGCGAGTAAACTTTGCTCTCAATACAGAAAATAAATCCAGGAGTAAATATCAAAATCGAATAACAAAATTGAGAATTAAACGTAAGACTTCAAAAATAAATAATAATAGTAAATCAATTTAATTTTGAACAAACTCAAAGATATTTACTTTTGACTTAGCCTATGAATATAATATGTCGTCGCCGTTGTGTAGTTGTTGTCCAACGTTGCACCATGCCGTTAAGTATTTGACCTCCTTGCTGCGATGTCCTTGCTACCAACACTATTATTTTTGCTGCCGTTGCTGTTAGCCCCGTTACTGAGATACTTGGCAAATCCTTTCTGAAGTTGCGGCAATTTGGCGGCTTGTTGTAAGTGAATTTCGTTGCTCGAGCTGGATGAGGAGGCGTCATGGAAGATGATCTGGAGTGTTTTTAGGTGCAGCTAAATACGGAAGCCAGTAGTGGTTTTAGTGTGTTGCAACTTGCAATTGATGTTTCTGTTATTGTTGTTGCCCTGTCTCTTGTTATGATGTAAATATTTGCCAAACTGCAATTCAAACTTATTTTTGCTGCTGTTGTTGATGCAAATGTTATTTGTATGGTTGTTACTTTCGGTGATGTGGCTATGATTAACCACTAAACTCTTGACAGCCTGCGCGGCAGGCGATACATTGGCATTGACAACAGCAGCCAACTTGGTTAATAATTACGTCTGCTTATTTTTGTTAGTCTTGAAGCTGACTTGAAGTACGCGATTCCCCAGCGTGTAACCATTGAGAGATTGGATGGCCAAGACAGCCTCCTCATAGTTCGTCATGGTCACAAAGCCAAAACCTTTGCATTTATTGCTTTGTAAGTCTCGTATAACCTGCAATTGAAAGTATTTAATTTACAAATGAATTATTTCTTATTTGAATGAATCACCTTAACGGATTGCACGGCTCCAAATGGTCCAAACAGCTGCCAGAGCACATTCTCCTCAGTTTCGGGTGCCAAATTGTAGACAAAGATGCACCAGGCAGAGCTGGTTATGGTATTGCTTTGAATCATGCCGTTAGTAATTAGATCAGTGGTTAATGGCGAATAACGTGAGATCACAGAGCTGTGGAAAATAATAAAAGATTTTTAAAAATTAAATTGATCTCCTGATCTCAGATCAAAGTTACAGAGCTGTAAACACACGAAATAACGGTAAGAAGCAAAGAGCATCACGAAGCGAGAATAAGATACAAAGTGGCATTTTCTTAATTTTAATATTTCTGACAGATAAGAACTCTCTTATTGGGAAACAACAGAGTTATGGGAAATCTGACATAACGATATTATATTAATACAAATAAACACTATTTGGCTAAAAAACATTACCGATATTCTGCTATTTCTATTTCTGCCGCCTTGCTTTTTGAAGTTGGCTTATTGTTTTTTGTCAAATGTTGCCACCTTACTCACACTTAATGAAGTGTGTGTCCCGGTGCCACTCACCGCCGGCTAAAAAAAGCAAAAACTTTTTTGTATGGTGCGAGAGCCGACAATGTCTCGTACTCGCTTATAAAATGTCCCTTTTCTTATGCACACAGGCATGTTTAGGAGACCCTGTACTTTCTGAGTGATAAGCGTTCAGGTTCTTCATTAATCGAGAAATTTCAGCAGATGGCGCCATTACGAGAATATCAGATGATAAACACAGAGGTTGCTAGCGTGTCTTCTTCCTTTTGCTCCTATTATTATTAGTTGAATAACTTTCGCGTTTATCATCCGATTCAAATGAAATTTGCATTATAGGTTTGGATCGTAGTGTATATTATAAGTACCAAAGCAAGGAGCTAGCATTAAAGGTGCTCTTGTAATTTAATTTATATTTCCGTGGGCGGAGAGGGGCGTGGCAAAAAAATTAAAAAAAAAATGCAGTAAGCTACGGTGGAGCGAGCTCGACAGTATGAGACCCTGTACTTATTGAGTGCGAAGCGTTCACTATAGAATATTTCAATTTCAATAAATATCAATAGATAGCGCCACTAAAAAGATGATTCTTATGATAAACACAGAGGGCGCTAGCGTCTCTTATTCTTCCTTTTGTGCGTAACATTGTTAGTTGAATAACTTCCCTTTTGTACTTTTTTAAAGTACAGGGTCTAAAAATACGAAAATCATTGTCTTCGAGTAGATATTCCAAATATATATGAAATTTTACAATCACTGTTAACCATAGCACAACGACAATATGACAATATCCCATATGTAAAAAGCTTAGTTGATAAATTAACTAGAGAACTAACCATAATCAAATGACATACACGCGGCTTGTTTAGTTTTATAGAATCAGCATACAAATAATTATTCGATACACTTGACGAAAGCGACACAGAAGATGTGCA
The DNA here is from genome assembly GCA_037043535.1 of Drosophila putrida. Lineage (NCBI taxonomy): Eukaryota > Metazoa > Arthropoda > Insecta > Diptera > Drosophilidae > Drosophila > Drosophila putrida. The sequence continues at coordinate 59,740 of JBAMBI010000822.1, forward strand.
AAAACAATTACAAAACATTGAAGCCAACTCTATCCAAATTAGCGACTCAAACGGAGTAGAATATAGGAATTTACAAACTAAATCAAATTATTAATATTAGGAACGAAGACATAATGTTAAAAGATTACTTGTTTAATATTATACAATTTACAAAATATATCGTAGACGTTAAGTTAGGTATGCAACTAGCAAGAGTAGGTATTTTTAGTCCAAAACTATTAATTCACGACAAGCTTCAACACATAACTGACGAAAATATATAACATAGAGATAAATATATCATTCAGTCGAGAGATCCCGACAGTAGAATACCCTGAGGTAGTAGAGAACGCCACTCAAATTTTATATTAATTATGTTTGTGTTTCGTATTTGTGCTGTCTGTTTTGTATTTAAAAGTCTTAGCAACAATGACCACGTTATTTTCAAAATAACTAAATAAAAACATAAAAAAAACAATTCTAAATGTATAACAAAAAATAAAAAAAAAATTAAAGAATTTAAGCATTTACTGGGATTCGAACCCAGGTCCCCGGTGTGACTACGTGGCATCTCTATCGCTTGATAACTTGAAAGAGAGAAAGAGAGAGGGCGAAAACTCACAACAACAACAGCAACAACACATTAAATTAAAGAATAAAATAATTGCGGATATCTTCCGTGTTTATTATCCGATCTTGATCAAATTTTCACAATACATCCTTATGAACTTAAGTATTGTTCCTGCCGAAGCTCATGTCTCTAGCTTGATAATTAACAAAATGGGCGAAGGGGGCGTGGCATCCAAAATTTGAAATAAACTTGATCTGCGTGCATGTATAAGAAGTCTTCATACCAAATTTGGTGCTTCTAGGTCTTACCATCTCTGAGATCTCGTTGTTCACACGGACAGACGGACAGACGGACCGACGGACAGACGGACATGGCTATATCGACTCAGCTTGTCGCCCTGATCAAGAATATATATACTTTATGGGGTCTGCCACGCCTCCTTCTGCCTGTTACATACTTTTTTTTTTGAACAAACTTAATATACCCCTCAGGGTATAAAAACATCAGCTTGGATTAACTTAAAAGAAAATGCTATTTTTATTAAATCACACATTCCAATAGAAACAATACAAGAATCTTCCATAATTATAAGTTATCTAGACACACAAGGAAAATGGTTAGTTGAACCACTACATACATAAAAATCTAGTTTTTAATCACAATGGACATATTTAAAATCATTAATTGTTCACTTCAACCAGAAGATTATTTCATTTCAACATACTAAAATGATTACAAAACTTAAACTTATTTATCACAAACAACATAACAAAAGTTGATCCAATATGCCAAATAGAAATTAAGAATTTTACTTAAACACACACAAAATACTAAAAACATATAAGTACAGATATATTCCCAAAAAATTAACTGTAGAAATAAGAAATAAGAAAAAGATCGATACGCCTCAAACACCTCAAGAAATTGAAGTACCCAATGAAATTTCTCCTGACACTACTGAAAGCCAACCATCAAAATCTGAGGACAGACTCCATTCAAGTTGTGGGGGAATGACATATCTATCTTATCACTATGTCTCCCACTAAGTCTCCCACTCTTCTTAAATCACCTAATAAATAAAGGACTCCTTCGGTCTCTAACTATAAACAATCTTGGCAGCCGCCAGCGTCTTTTTTTCCGTCGTAAACAAGAGACCCCTTCGGGACATAACTGTAAACATTATCACCCCTATGTGGCAATTCAAAGTCCAAACCAAAGCCGAAAGTTAAGCTCTGTCCGAAGCTTGAAGACTCCACGATTTTCATCTCAATTCACCATAATCCAGAAAAGCTCCAGCATCCCATAAAAATAGTTATCTTAAGGATTGTAAGTTAGTTCTATTTCTCCATTGTTAGTGTATAATACATGTACATTATAAATGAATAAAAACTAATTAAAATATATCGTTCAGTTGGGAGATCCCAACAGTAGCATACCCTGGGTAGTAGAGAACGCCACACAAATTTTCTTCTAAACATAAACAAAATTTTTAAATGTATAACAAAAATTAAAAAAAATATTAAAGAATTTAAGCATGCTTTTATTGGGATTCGAACCCAGGTCTCCTGTTTGACTACGTGGCGGCACCTCTATCACTTGATATCTTGAAAAAGAGAAAAAGAGAGGGCGAAAACTCATAACAACAACAACACATTAAATTAAAGAATTAAATAATTGCGGATATCTTCCGTGTTTATTATCCGATCTTGATCAAATTTTCACGATGCATCCATATGTATTCAAGTATTGTTTGTGCCGAAGCTCAAATCTTTAGCTTGTTAATTGCCAGTGCTATCCTTATTTTACTTTGTGGGCGAAGGGGGCGCGGTATCCAAAATTTTAAATAAGCTTGATCTGCGTGCAAATATAAAGTCTTCATACCAAATTTGGTGCTTCTAGGTCTTACTATCTCTGAGATCTCGTTGTTCACACGGACTATATCGACTATATCCATTCAGCTTGTCGCCCTGATCAGGATATATATACTTTTTGGGGTCTGCCACGCCTCCTTCTGCCTGTTACATACTTTTTTTTTTAACAAACTTAATATACCTCCCAGGGTATAAAAATAAAATAAACTTTATATATACAGTAGAATCTGGCTATAACGACTCTGCTTAAATCGTCCGTCCGGGTTTTGCGACGAAAACTCGATGACTTAGTTGGTCCTTATACAAACTTATATGAAAGGGCCTCCGATTAGTACGTTTTCGCTTTTAGCAACAAACCGCTTATACCGACGAGATTTTTCACAATTGCGGAAATTGCGACGTGCCGAAAAAAAGAACAGCGTAATTATCCCAACAAATGTAAGCATCAAACGACGCTGTTAGAAATATATGTATTTATCAGTGATCGTCACCCTTCCTTGTGTGCGTAGCAGCGACAGGAAAGTTCTTACACTCTCACTACTCTCTCTTAGTTTTAACGGTCGCCTGACCTGAAATATACTTTGCCTTAGCAAAGCTGCTGAGAGAGAGAGAGAGTCAAAGTGCAAATTTATTAAATTTTTTGTTTTGATTAAAAAAAATGCATTAAGCTACGGTGGAGCAAGCTCGACAGTAGGAGACCCAGTACTTTTTGAGTGTAATGCGATTACTACAGATTGTTTCATTTTAAAAAAATTTCCATAGATGGCGCCACTTCAGAGATTGATTTTGCCCGTAACATTGTTAGTTGAATAACTTCCGCCTTTATCATCCGATTTGGACGAAATTTGCTGGATAGGTTGGAACTATAGTCTGTATTATACATACCAAAATTCAAGGCGCTAGCATTAAAGGTGCTCTTGTAATTCGACTTAAAAATTTTGTATTTTGATTTGCGGTGGCGGAGGGGGCGTGGCAAAAATATAAAACAAACTCGTTCAATGCAAGATATAGATGTACATGCATGCCAAATTTGGTGTCTCTAGCTCTTATAGTCTCTGAGATCTAGTTACTCAAAAAAGGGACAGACGGACAGACAGACAGACGGACATGGCTATATCGACTCGGCTGTTGATGCTGATCAAGAATATATATACTTTATGGGGTCTGCCACGCCTCCTTCTGCCTGTAACGCACATTTTCACAAACGTAATAGACCCATTTGTACTTTTTTAAAGTACTGGGTCTAATTAATTTGTTTTATTTCAAAATCTATTACGAACATGGCAACCATAAAATAAACAAAAAAAAATTTTTTTTTGCTCCTTTTGGTTAGAGCGTCTTCCGTGTATAACAACGTAAAATCGTCGGTCCCTTGAAAGTCGTTTAAACCGGATTGTGCTGTATATATACTATATGAAAAATTTTACTATAAAGAAATCTCTATCTTATTCTTTCTTGCTCATATATATCAGACCTGATTGGGTTTTTCTTAAGTTTTCCCCAATCCCATTTGAACCGAGGATTGTGGAAACCAAAGAAAAACCCAATCAAATCTGTTATAATGTAAGTGTTAGTTATTATGAGCAAGAAAGAATAAGATACATTTTTTATAGTAAAATTTTTCATCAGAGCAATCAGCTTAGGAATCATGCTGGCACTTGCAGTTTTTAGCACAGGAGGCAAACATAATGAAAAAATGAGTAAAGCCTAATGAAGGGTATACAAAAAACCACAACATAAAGAAAAAAATATATCATTCAGTCGGGAAATCCCAACAATAGCATACCCTGTGGTAGTAGAGAATGCCGCACAAATATTCTTCTAAATATAAACAAAGTTTTTTTAAATGCATAACAAAAACTAAAAATAAAAAAATTAAAGAATTTAAGCATGCTTTTACTGGGATTCAAACCACGATCTCCCGTCTGCTTTCTCGGCACCTTTACCACTTGATAAGTTGAAAGAGAGAGGGAGAGAGGGCGAAAACTCACACTCACAGCAACAAAAACACATTGAATTAAAGAATTAAATAATTGCGGATATCTTCCGTGTTTATTATGCGTTCTTGATCAAATTTTCACGATGCATCCATATTTATTCAAGTATTGTTTGTGCCAAAGCTCAAGTCTCTAGCTTGATAATTACCAGTTATGGATTTTCTCATATTGCGGGTGAAGGTGTGTGCAAGTATAAGAAGTCTTTACAACAAATTTGGTGCTTCTAGGTCTTACCACCTCTGAGATCCTTTCGTCTCATACGGACGGACAGAAGAACAGACCGACATGGCTATATCGACTCGGCTGTTGATGCTGATCAAGAATATATATGTTACATACTTTTTTTTTTGAACAAACTTAATATACCCACAGGGTATAAATATATCATTCAGTCGGGATGGCCCAATAGAAAAGTACCCTGTAGAAGTATAGAGCGCCGCCCGAATTTGTTTGCGATTATATTATTATTTTAATTATACACACACGCACTATCAGATTAAATGTATAAGATCGTAATGAAAATAACATTTTATATTAATTTATATTATATTGTGGCACATCGTTACAATTAAAATAACACTCCAGCGCATCGAAACTCTCGCAACGAACTAAAGAATCACAAAGATGCATGGGAAAATTGACACATCTGCAGCGGCAATGAACATCAAAATCTCCTAAATAAAATTGCTGGCTATGCCTTTGTATTGGCACGTGGCAGGCGTGAGAGCGCAAGCATCAGTAGAAGGCGAAGAAAGAGAGAACAAGTGCAAAATGAGAGCAAAAGAGAAATGAAACAATGCATGTGTGCTTTGCATGCAATCGTATATGAAATAGATACCAATACATGTCCGATTGTGCATATGTATGTAAATAAATAAGAATGAATTGAAAAACCAACAAAAACAAGCCCCCTTTGTTGCTGTAAACATATGGGCGTAATAAATATCTTTATATCTTCCGTGTTTATTATCCGATCTTGATCTCCTGATTTCACGATGCATCCATATTCATTCAAGTATTGATCGTGCCAAAGCTCGAGTCTCTAGCTTGATAATTACCAGAGTTATCCGTTGTGGGCGAACGGGGCGTCGTGACATCCAAAATTTGAAACAAACTTGATGTGTGTGCAAGTACTATATAAGAAGTCTTCATACCAAATTTGGTGTTCCTAGGTCTTACCATCTCTGAGATCTTGTTTCTTACACGGAGTGTCATCTCGTCTCGGACAAACAGACATGGCCATATCGACTCAACTTGTCGCCCTGATCAAGAATATATATCTTTATAGGGTCTGCCACTCCTCCTTCTGCCTGTTACATTCTTCTTTTTTTAGACCCTGTACTTTAAAAAAGTACAAAAGGGTCTATTACGTTTGTGCAAATGTGCGTAACAGGCAGAAGGAGGCGTGGCAGACCCCATAAAGTATATATATTCTTGATCAGCATCAACAGCCGAGTCGATATAGCCATGTCCGTCTGTCTGTCTGTCCGTCTGTCTGCCTGTCTGTCTGTCCCTTTTTTGAGTTCCTAGATCTCAGAGACTATAAGAGCTAGAGACACCAAATTTGGCATGTAGGTACATCTATATCTTGCATTGAACGAGTTTGTTTTAGATTTTTGCCACGCCCCCCTCCGCCCCCCCACAAATTAAAATACAAAATTTCGAATTACAGGAGCACGTTTGATGCTAGCGTTTTGATTTTTAGTATGTATAATACTGACTATGGTCCGTACTAATCCTGCAAATTTCATTCAAATCGGATGATAAACGCGGAAGTTATTCAACTAACAATGTTACGGCCAAAATCGACTGATCTCTTCGTAGTGGCGCCATCTATGGACAACTGAAACAATCTGTAGTGATCGCTTTGCACTCAAAAAGTACAGGGTCTCCTACTGTCGAGCTTGCTCCACCGTAGCTTAATGCATTTTTTTAATTAAAATTAATATACCCACAGGGGATACAAATATTTTTACATTGTTTGTTTCAGTTTGGTTAATATATCCTAAGAAACCAAAAATTTTTTCATACTAAATGTTGACTCCGAACCGATCGTTCCTATGGCAGCTATGTGATATAGTTGTCTGATTTGAACCAAATTTGGTAAGGATGCATGAAATTGTGTCAAGCACACAATTTGTGAGCTTGGTTAAGATATCATATGAAAAAAAAGGATTTTAGTACTAAATGTTGATCCGAACAGATCGTTCCTATGACAGCTATATGATATAGTGATCCGATCCGGCCGGTTCCGGAAAGTGGGACTTGCTATCATTCAGCCTGCTGACCGAAGGCTGGGATCCATCCCATCCATCCTTACTAGGAAGTATCTTGGATAGGACCGAGATACAATTCAAGAAAGGAGGCCCCAGGTAACGATGTCTACGCTGACTGAGGGATGGACATTGACAGAGAAAGTGAGACACTGTCTCCTCCGCTTTCTCATTTGCAGCTCCTACAGAAGTTCTGCGAGGGTACAGACAACCGATTTGCGTGACTGCCAAATAGCAAGTGTCCTGTGAGTAAGCCCGATTTAATCTATACGACGCACAGTGGGGAAATTAGGGCGGCTAGCATTGCAAAAATCATATCTTTTGAACCACTTTAAATATTTCCAAAATTTAAAAGCTTTTAATAGAAGAGGTCTTTAGCTTTAAAATGAATACCCATACAGGGTGCTAGCCTTACAGGGTGCTTTATGCTCGGTGGTCAAAGTGGACTACCTTTTGCTTGGCGTATTTAACGCCTTTAAACATTAATAAAATGACTATTTTTGTGCAAAAAAATATGTTTTTTTATTCTAATTAACATTTAAAAATAACAGTTTTATATTTCTAAAATAGTTTCATTAACACAATTATAATTAAAAAAAATTTTTTTTTGGTGCTTTTTATTTTTGATTTTCTTCAAAATATTCCTCAACATTGGGATTAATATTCAATAAACTTAACATTTCGGAACTATAATTTTTTTCTTCCAAATCCTTTCGCGATCTTACGTGCCTAAACTCTGAAACGAGTGGATCTGTAGAGGCTGCCAGCATATTAAAGAGGTCTTCATTCTGTCTAATCCGGGATATTTTGCAAGTATTTGAGTATCTAAACTTTTTGTAGTCTTTGTTTTTGCATTCCTGGGCTTCTTCAAACAGCTCTAAAATTGGTAAACACTGATACTCAATTAATTCTTTGCCATGAGACAAAACCCCATGTAACGTAGGATTAAGTTTTTTCTTGGGATACATTTCAATTATCTAACTCATCTAAACATCTAATTCATTTAACGTTTTCAACGTAAATTCGTCAGCGTTATCACTGTTATTGAAAAGCTCCAAACATGTTAAATTTTTTAAAGCCATAGGAACAATTTTTCTGAATTATAAGTATATATGTAGAAATAGAGCTCACTAAAAAAAGCGGCTTGCGATATGTAATGGCTAAGTCAAAAATCAACTGATAGCTAACATTGAATGTAAGCCATTATATAGATCCTTTTTCTATCTAGGTAAAAAACACAAAAACACAAATATTTTTAACTTATATAGGTAGTAATTTCCATATATGTATGTAGTAACTTCAATTCAAAGACAAATTACATGTTCATATTAAGTGCATTCATGTTGTATGTACTTTTACCTGCCATAGTACCCTCAAGTGGTAGAAAACATTATAATAATAACATTTTTTAAGGTTATAAAACAGGTGCGGGTTAAAATAATTCATTATATCGCAATATTGACAAACAGCCACAGCGAGAACGCACGTTCATTGAATTGCGTTCTTCTTCTTCCACCAGCCTGCCGCGCGCTTTTATTGGGATGTTGCATCAGTTTTATTCATTTAACTTGTAAACGGCCAAATCCCTGCAGCCAAAGTTAAATAAGTTAGTTAGAGGAATATTCCCTCTACCTGTTTACAAAATTTGTAAAAGCTTGTAAGTTATATGCTACCAAAGGTCAAAAATAGCCCTATTTTAGTGTACTTTTCAGACTTCTCCGGTTCGAAAAGTAGATTGGCGAAGAACTTAATTTTTTTTTGTAATTACCTAAAAATTTACCTACTTTTTAGATGACACCAAAAATGTTTACATCGGCTGCATAATTTGTCTACAATTTGCTTTCAAAATAGGTAGTTTTAGTACAAATGTTCATATTTGTGCACGATGTCGAAAATAGGTCAACTTTGAGAGGCTGTACCGCCCACATTTTTCACCAGATTTTAAAATTCTCTACCGGATGCATAAATTACTTTTATGATTGCTGGCATCAAAAAAATGATTTTTGCATATGACACGCCCTAATTTCCCCACTTTGCGACGTCTCGGCCACAACGCCATATAGTAGTAAAGGGCGTATAATGGCTGTATACAGCCAACGGACAATATATGGAGTCATACCCCATTTAAGCCCTATTGCTTTTCTGCATGAATAAAGGGCTACGGTGGCTTGCCGAATACGCTCCTCTATACACGCTTTTGCAGTATAGTTTCCTATCAAGGATTAAGCCCAGATACTTCGCGTGTTCGCTGAAGTACAGGATATAAAAACTGTAAATAAATATTCGTTGCTTGTCATATTTCATTTTCACGGCGTGCCGCGGCGTTTCACATCGAGTGTAAATACTACCAAAAGGTAAAAAACACGAAATGAAGCCTGTTGAGCAACGGGAAAAGAGTAATTTCAAAGAACAAAATAAAAAAAGGAAAACATGGTAATTTATATATTTATCTGAAGTTACGGTGGCTCAGGGATCTATTATCTCGTTGCAATTGCTTTGATATTACTACAAATGTGACGAGGGTTTAGGTTCCCTTTGTCTATGAGCTTGTCAAAATTGCTTTGATTCCACCATAGCTGTGAAGATACATCGGATCTAATGCTCAGACAGTGTAGAATTAGGTGTCTTGGGTTTACAACAAGGTGTGATCAGAAATTAGGGCTTCCGACGGTGGAGGATAGATTTTTCAAATTAATTTGCTAAGCTTGTCCACTACCTACACGTATTTTCTCAATCAGCATCAGAAGCCGTGTCGATATAGCCATGTCCGTCTTACCGTCCGTGTCAAAGGATCTCAAAGATGGTAAGACCTAGGAGCACCAAATTGGAAATGAACACTTGATATTTACAGGCAGATCAAGTTAATTTCAAATTTTGGATGCCACGTTTCCTTTGCCCGCAAAGCGATAAAAGCCCTATCGCTGGTAAAACCCCAAACTGGAGTCTTGAGTTTCACCACGCCTAAACATGGACAAAGATCAGTGTGCCACTTTTTTCTCAATCCAAATTCACACTTCTTTTCTTCTTAATCTTCTTAAATTTTTAAGTATAAGCTTCATTATTGTTTGCTGACCTGTAACGACTCGCGTTGGGATGAATGGCGGCAGCAGCTGCGGCTGCAGCGGCACCGGCGGCGGTGGTGGATGGAAAAGCGCGTCCGCCTCGTGCGTTTTGTGGCGCAATATAGGCCGCAAGGGGTTGCATGCTGTTTTTGTTGCTACTCGGATTATTGGCAAACTTAACGGTTATCGTCTCGGTGGAATTCTTCGGTGTGGTGCCGTTTAGCTCCTTGATAGCGCGATCAGCCTCAAATCGCTGATCGAAGCGTATGAATCCAACGCCCTTGGAGAGACCTACGAAATTTATGAAAAATTATTATTTATTATGGGTATGTGCGTATGTGTGACTTCTACATAGCAAAATAAAATAAAAATATAACGCAAACTAACTTTGGCGCGCCAAAGATTTTAAGGAAACAGATATTTATCCCTAGGTTGCATCCGGATACTTCGATAGATGACGTGAAAGCGTATGTTCAGTCGAAGATCCCTAATGCACCCATAACTATAGATAAGTTCAAATATTCATATACAAGAGACATTTCGTCATTTAAATTGAACGTGCCGCCGGAATTAATTACGACTATTTGTTGTAATAAATTCTGGCCTAATGACTTGGTTACAAACTTCTCAAAAGAAGTAAACCTAATGTCTCGCTGCCTGTGAATTTATCTACAGTTGCTCCAACTAACCTTTCAAAAAACTAAATTTACCTTTCCTGTTAGCGTATCATAATGTTAGACGCCTTAGATCTAAATTAACTAATCTACATATATGTAAATAGCATATCATTTGATTATATAATTCTTGCCTTCACTGAAACTTGGCTAAAGCCTGAAATATATAATTTATCTTTATTTACTAACAAGTACACCACTTACAGATGTGACCGTTTGTCACGAGGGGGTGGAGGCGTATTAATCGCAGTTGATTCTGATTTTTCTTCGGAATTAATTTGTTGCTTGTCTAATATTTAGTTTGTTGCCATTAAATTAACTGTTTGTCAAACTTCTGTTTATATAACCTGCTCATATATCTCTCCACAATCGGATCTTTCTGTTTATCTTGAATACTTTTCTAATATTCGATTGATATCCTATAAGCTTTCTAAAAGTGATTATTTGTGTGTATTGGAAGACTTCAAATTGCCTGATATATCTTGCTCTACTATGGATAATATAGTTGTTCCTACTAGTTCTCATGAGTTTGTAAGAAGCATCCTAGATCTTTCACTCTATCAAGTAAACAATATTCGTAATTGTAACAACCGTCTTTTGGACCTAATATTTGAATCTGCTTATTTTGTTACTAACGTGAGTAGAAAAGATCCGCTTGTACTCCCCGAAGATTCTTATCACCCTACGTTAGAATTAACTCTTGATCTTTCGGTTGTTGAGCAAACTGTTCTCCCTAAAGTTGCGTCTAAGTCGCGTTGTTTTAGAAATGAATATTTCCACAAATTAAATAATCTCATTATAAGTCATGACTGGTCCCAGTTTTTTGCGATCAATGACTTAGAATCTGCTCTGTGCCTTTTTTATTACACATTGAACCGCTTTTTTGGTCAATGCGTACCCTGTGAGGTCTAACAAGCCCCCATGGTTTACCCGCGAAGTATCTAGTCTAAAAAATTTAAAATCGCGCTATTTTAAAAAGTATAAACTTACAGGGAACAGTGTCGATTATTAACGGTATTCTATTGCTAAATGTAATTTAACTCACTAAACTTGCAACTTTACAACAATTATTTGAGTCGTTGCCGGCTTCAGTTTGCTCAGGATCCTAAACGATTCTAAAATTTTGTAAATTCTAAACGAAAATCGTCCTTATTACCTCATTCTGTTTCATATGAAAGTACGACGGCAAATAATGATCAGGCTGCAGACGATTTATTTGCAAAATTTGTTCAAACTACTTACTCTGTTAATAGCAACTCTCCTAGATCATCCTATCCCTTTAGTTTGCAAAAATCTAATTTTATTCCTGAACCCGTGATCTCTGAGGACTAAGTATTATGCGAATTAAATTTAACTAAGCCAGTATTCTCCCCAGGCCCCGACGGGTTGCCAGGTTGCGTACTTAGGTACTGCGCTGGCTCTTTATATCTACTGTTACAAAGACTATTTACTTTATCTGTTGCATCTTGTTCATTCCCTTCTGTCTGGAAGGAATCACATATCATTCCGCTACATAAAAGTGGCCCTAAGAGTTGCGTTAACAACTATAGGCCAATTTTGAAAATGTCTGCTACACCTAAGCTCTTTGAGAAAATTATTACTTCACAAGTTACTCGTTTTTGTAGTTCTATTGTTTCACCTTACCAACATGGTTTTGTGAAGCATAGGTCTACAACCACAAACCTGCTAGAATTTTCTTCTTTAGTGATCAAGGGTTTTAAAAATAAAATGCAGACTGATGTTGTTTATACCGACTTCAGTAAAGCATTTGACTTTGTTAACCACTGTCTTTTACTTAATAAATTGAAAATAATTAGCTTTCCATACAATCTTCTTATATGGTTATACGATTACCTTACTAACAGAAGACAAAACGTTGTCTTCAAGTCTGCTATTTCGAGGTTCGTCCGATCTTGGAATATGGTTTATGTGTTTGGTCTCCACAATCCTCTCACCACCAGGATCGTATTGAATCAGTTAAAAAAAATTTTGTTTTATTTGCTTTAAGAGGTTTTAACTGGGTATCAAGCTCTAATTTACCCCCGTACACTAGTAGACTTATTTTGATTAATCTACCCACTTTAACTAACCGTCGTATTATGCTTGGCGTCATGTTTATGATTAAATTAGTAACTGGTGAAATTAATTTCTCATATTTATTGAGTCAAATTAATTTCTCAGTTACATCCAGACATACCCGTAATTTTGTACCAATATCCCTTAATCTTTGTACTAATAACTATTCCCTGCATGAACCCTTTCGAGTGCTCTATACGGATTATAATAAACTTTACTACGTCTTCAATGCAGAGGCCTCAACCTTTACTATTAAAAAATCTATCTTATTCTTTCTGGCCCATAATAACTAACACTAACATTATATAAGACCTGATTGGGTTTTTCTTGAGTTTTCCCCAATCCTTGCAACAAATGTTGGGTCCGAGTAATTGATCTTCATTTGAACTTGCCCAAAATATAAATATATATATAATTATACATAATAACTTTGTTTTTTCTTTTTAATAAGACATTCTTAATTGCGTATATATTATTTTCATGTAACTTTTATAATAGTATGTCGATTGCTCTTGGTCGATATTAAGTAAGACACATACCAGGCTTATAATATAGAAGTTCGATTTTTTCCCAATTTGCTCAGATTCAATTGGGGGTGTTCCAAAAAGCTCTAGATCTTTTGCCGACAATTACTTTTGAAAACAATTTTTTCAGAGTTTTTTTTTTATTAGTCACTTAAATTGATTTCAATAAATTTTAAGTTTACTTAAAGATTTAAACCATTTTTTAAATTTGAATGCAATGGTTGCTTGTTTGAGGATACCAAAAATTGCTTTTGAGTTGCTATTGCTTTGTGGAACACCCCTGCATATAACGACACCACAGACCCAATCTGTTAGCTTGGTAGAGTTGCCTTAACAAACAAACGAAAAAAGATTTTCGTATTTAAGGTTGATTTTTAACCAATCGTATTATATAAACAAAAAATAAAGCCTTACATTAAAGGTGCTCTTGTAATTGTACTTCGAAATTTTGTATTTCAATTTCGAGGGGTGGAGGGGGCGTGGCAAAAATCTAAAACTAACTTATTTTATGCAAGATATGGATGGACGTACATGCCAAATTTGGTGTCTCTAGCTCTTATAGGCTCTGAGATCTAGGAACTCAAAAAAGGGACAGACAGACGGACAGACAGACAGGCGGAAGTAGCTCGTCGTCCAAAACAAGAATATATAGTGACATATCTGCCATAAGAATATAACAAATTCGTCATAAACACTAACGATCTTTTGCAAAGCTTCACTTTCCAAAAGCTTATTGAAGACACATCACTTCTCAAAGCTTATCAAAGACACATGCAAAATTATTAAGAGCTCAAACGTAAGCTTTAGAACTCAAATGTAAACTAACAGAATCCAAATAAGTAAACAAATGTAAACAGACAGCCAGCAGAGCTTTGAATGTTTGCTGTGCCCAGATCATAAATCTTGTAGTTAGTTTTAAGTTGACTTTTAACAAATAAAGTACATAGAAATAAAAAAAAATTAAAATATTATTTTTTATTTAACATGCATTAGTTGAACAGTTAATTATATATACTTTATTGGGTTTTTGAGGACTCCTTCAATGCGTTGCAAGCTTCGTGACATAAATATAATACCCTATAGTACAACCATCGTAGACAGATGAAGTAAATACAGTACTTTTTAAAACCAACTTAGCTATAGCCATATCTATGTTAATGAAAGAACTAAGATGCGGATGCAAACAAAAGAAGGCGTGGCAGCCCAAATAAGTATCTACATTCTTGATCAGCATCATCAGCCGAGTCCCAATGTCCGTCTCTCCCTTTTTTGAGTCAGTTATCAGACCGTTTTTTGCCAGTTCGTGAGAATATCGTAAACCAACTTTAACGATTATTTTCGTGTTTTTTTTTGCTGCCAAAGCTTATTGTGAGGTTACAATTATTAATATTATGGATAACTTTGAAATTTGTAAGACTTGACCGAATTATTATTAACAATATGGAGTAACTATATTAAGTAAAAATATTCTTGATCAGCATCAACAGCCGAGTCGATAGAGCCATGTCCGTCTGTCCCTTTTTTGAGTTCCTAGATTCCTGAGACTATAAGAGATAGAGACCCCAAATTTGGCGTGTAGATACATATACATATATCTTGCATTGAACGAGTTTGTTTTATATTGTTGCCACGCCCCTCCGCCGCCGGAAATGGAAAAACAAAATTTCAAAGTCGAGCTACAAGAGCACCTTTAATGCTAGCGCCTTGATTTTTGGTACATAAAACAAACGCTATAGCCCTAACCTAGCATTTCATTTGAATCGAATAATAAACGCGGAAGTTATTCAACTAACAATGTTACGGGCAAAAGAAAGAAACAGAGACGCTAGCGACCTTTGTTTCTTAACTGATATCTTCGTAGTGGTGCCATCTATTGAAAAATTATTGAAAATAAAACAATATATAGTGAACGCTTTGCACTCAAAAAGTACAGGGTCCCCTAGTCTCGAGCTTGCTCAACCGTAGCTTACTGCATTTTTCGTTATAGATTGACGTATGTGAATATTGGCGCCCCAGGTCGTTGGAATGACTTTTGAATATTTCAATGCTCCAACCTCTGCAAAATGTCGGACTCGGGCTCGTTGCTATAGGAAAAGTCGAGAAAAATAATTATGTGGTCTAGATGTTCCCGTGCTCCTCATTGGAGACTCAGCGTTCCGTTTTTCACGGCGACTGATGAAGACCTGTCCGTTCTCGACGGAAGCGCCCTTGCACAAGAGGACATTCTATTACAAATTGTCCAAGGCAAGGCGCGGTGTCGTGTATTTTTTAGACCCTGTACTTTAAAAAAAAACAAACGGGTCTATTACGTTTGTGCATTATATTGTAAGCATGTCCGTCTGTCAATCTGTCCCTTTTTTGAGTTCCTTAATTTCAGAGACTATAAGAGCTAGAGACACCAAATTTGGAATGTACGTCCATCCATATCATGCATTTAACGAGTTTTTTTAGATTTTTTTTAGATGACAGTAAAGTGACACTTTTGACGTTATTAGATTACTCAGAGGGATTTGACTCAGTTAACCACAGGACCCTCTGCACAAAATTAGAAAAACTGTAAATATGATTCCGCGCGCAAACTTGAAACAACGTGTATCTTTCCGAACGACAACAAACAGTCGTCTCCGGATGCTGTGTGTCAAGTTTTCTTCCAGTAAAACGTGGTGTTCCTCAAGGGTCCGTCCTAGGTCCTCTATTTATGTTAATGATCTTCCAAATGTTTTGTCAAATTGTGAAGTCTATATGAAATTAATGTTAGTCGTTAAAAAAATAAAATGAATGTATAGATGTATGCAACAGGGTTCTGGATAAAATAGTACAATGGGCAAAGGGTAGTAGTTTGGGAATCAACTCAACCAAATCTGAATGTTTAGTGATTAATAAAAAACCCATCGATACCAGACAACTGACTGGGTTGCACACTTGTGAATTTATTGTAGAGTATGTAACCAGAGCGACCAACTTTGGGATCCAATTCTACAATACATTGTCTTGGAGTAACCCCATTTCTGTAGTAACGGGCAAAAATTTGATCGTGGACTTCATGGTCGTATCTCAGTGCATGCCAACAAAGTTTTTGACCTGAGCCTTAAATTGTGGACATATTTTAAAATTCTGGGCTTTCTTCACAGAATTATAACAAAAATATATCATTCAGTCGGGAGAGCCCGACAGTAGAATACCCTGAGGTAGTAGAGAACGCCACTCAAATTTTCTATTAATTATATTTGTGTTTCGTATTTGTGCTGTCTGTTTTGTATTTAAAAGTCTTAGCAAAAATGAGCACGTTATTTTCAAAACAACTAAATAAAAACTTAATAAACAATTTTTAAATGTATAACAAAAATTAAAAAAAATAAATTTAAGAATTTAAGCATGATTTTACTGGGACTCGAACCATGATGTCCCGTCTATCAAGGTGGCAGCTTTACCACTCTACTTGAAAGAGAGAGGGAGAGAGGGCGAAAAATCACTCTAACACAGCGCGCGCTTGCATTCATATGTATGTATGTATATGTAAATGCTTCAACGAATAAGCAAATAAGAGATAGGGCGAAAACTCACAACAACAACACATTAAACTAAAGAATTAAATAATTGCGGATATCTTCCGTGTTTATTATCCGATCTTGATCAAATTTTCACGTTGCATCCATTTCAGTACAAGTATTGTTCCTGCCGAAGCTCAAATGTCTAGCTTGTTAATTGCTAGTGCTATCCTGTTTTTTTCACTTTGTGGGCGAAGGGGGCGTGGCATCCAAAATTTAAAATAAACTTGATCTGCGTGCAAGTATAAGAAGTCTTCATACCAAATTTGGTGTTCCTAGGTCTTACCATCTCTGAGATCTTGTTACTTACACGGACAGACGGACAGAAGGACAGACGGACAGACGGACATGGCTATATCGACTCAGCTTCTCGCCCTGATCAAGAATATATATACTTTATGGGGTCCGCCACGCCTCCTTCTGCCTGTTACATACTTTTTTTTTTTTAACAAACTTAATATACCCCCTCAGGGTATAAAAAATATCATTCAGTCGAGAGATCCCGACAGTAGAATACCCTGAGGTAGTAGAGAACGCCACTCAAATTTTATATTAATTATATTTGTGTTTCGTATTTGTGCTGTCTGTTTTGTATTTAAAAGTCTTAGCAACAATGAGCACGTTATTTTCAAAACAACTAAATAAAAACTTAAAAAACTTAAATAATTAAATAATTGCGGATATCTTCCGTGTTTATTATCCGATCTTGATCAAATTTTCACAATGCATCCTTTCTAATTCAAGTATTGTTCGTGCCAAAGCTCAAGTCTCTAGCTTGATAATTACCAGAGTTAGCTATTGTGGGCGAAGGGGGCGTGGCATCCAAAATCTGAAATAAACTTGATCTGCGTGCAAATATAAGAAGTCTTCACACCATTTGGTGCTTCTAGGTCTTACCATCTCTGAGATTCTTTCGTTCATACGGACGGACTGACGGACAGACGGACAAGGCTATATCGACTCAGCTTCTCGCCCTGATCAAGAATATATATACTTTATCGGGTCTGCCACGCCTCCTTCTTCCTGTTACGCCCATTTGCACAAACGTAATAGACCCTTTTGTACTTTTTTAAAGTACAGGATCTAAAAAAAGCGCAGGAGCAAATAAAGAAGAAGGTTGGTCGGACTCAACCAGCAAGTGGAGCCACAAAAAGGAGTTCTAATATATCACCGAGATGAAAAGAGCCCCGATAGATAAAGTGTGGAGCTTGGAAGACCCCCAACTATCCCCGATGAGCACGAAGACAACGGGACAATGTTGCCAGGACCTCCGGTGGAAAATATGTGGACCTTTGGTAAGGATTCCACAATCTTTGGCGATGAGGCCAAAAACACTGCCGTACTATAATGAAAAGTACGGCATAAGTAAAAACACATACACGTTACCTTTCAGCATGGATTCTAACGATAGTGCTGAGAGGAACGTAGATAATAAATCTCAGTGCTCAGGTGACAAACAAGAAGCGCCAAGAGTACGTGTAAGATTTGCCATAAGAGTGAAACTAATTCAGCATGCCTTGGATAGAGTCAAGGCTGGCTGTAGCCCAATCACTGAAGTAGCGAAAGAAGAAAAGGCTTGCATAAATTTCTTCTCTACAAATTTTGAATTTTTAGAAAACGATAAATCCGTTTATCTTCAGTTGCGGAGAAAACAAGAAGCTCCAAGAACACATGTAAGATTTTCCATAAGACTGACAGTGTTTCGGCATGCTTTGGAAAGGTTCAAGGCTGGCTCCAGCTCATTCATTGAAGTACAGAACGATGAGAGGGCTTGCACAAACTTTCTGTCTACAAATTATGAATTTTTGGAAGACGATAAGTCAGTTGATCAATTCCTGGAGCTTCAGCAAGAATTTTTCCAGCTGCGGGATAAAGAGATCGCCGATAAGCTTAAAGGCATCAAAAAAATTTTTCAAGAAGCACCGGAGCAAAGGATTGAGCACCCCCCAAGCGACGCCGAGGAGCTCGAAGACAACGAAAAAATGTTACAAGGAGCCCCGGAGCAAAGCATGTGGATCTGCAGTGAGGAGTCCCCAATCTCCGCCGAGGATCTCAAGGGCAACAAAATAATGTTGCAAGGAGCCTCAGAAGAAAATCTGTGGAGCAGCTGTCAGGATTCTCCAATCATCGCCGAGGAGTCCAAGGGCAACAAAAAAGTGTTGCAAGGAGCCCCGGAGGAAAATATGTGGAGCAGCTGTCAGGATCCTCCGATCTCCGTTAAGAATCTTAAGGGCAACAAAAAATTTTGCAAAGAGTCTCGGAGGGAAATATGTGGAGCGGCTGTCAGATTACCCGTATCATCGGAAGAGTTTAAAGGCAACAAAAAGACATTGCAAAGAGCCCCATGGATGCTTTCAATTGCAACAAAAATAAACGGTAACGTCTTTCGTAAACGCAAGTTGTGGCCAAATCAGTTATCTTACCAAGGAATCCGTCGTCTTTAGTAAGGATGAACAGCACTACGCAGCTATCAGAAAGGGAGCAGGTCTTATAGGTGGCAGAAAAACTACATCCTGTCGAAATTCCCAATCTACCTTGATTAATATTTTTTGATAATTATGTATGTATTAATAACTTTAATCCTGACTAAAAACTTTACTATATAAGTTAGGCAATACCAAAAGATTTATATAAAATATATATACTTTATATATACATATATGAAGAAAAATATATAATTAATATACATAAAAAGAAACAATAACTTACAATATACAATAAGAGAACCGAAAGATTATATGACATATAGTTTTTTGTAAGGTAACCCTTTCAACAGAGCCAGGATGTTCAATCTTGTATATTGTAGGCCAAATATTTTACTCTAGAACCTGGTCGCCATAATATTGTGTTTGAAAGGTAAACCTTCCAACAGGGCCAGGATGTTTAATCTTCTGTTATAAGATATAAACTATACATTTAAGACTAATGTAAAGTCTTGTTTATAGTTTAGGAATATTCCCATAGACCTAAGTAATTTGAGTCCTCTGTAGATACGGAGCATGTAACCTGTGTGGAAAGAGTCCCCCGCAGATACGGAGTTCTCACGCCGGCTGCATATGAGTGCTCCACAGGGATGAAGTGTTGACAACATGTGCATGCATATGGAGTTAACATATCACGCAACCTGCCGAGATCATATGCACCCTCTACATCATTATCTTTTTTTTGTACCCTTAGACTTTTAGTTACAACATGTTAGAAATAACATGTCTCTCGCCCGATTAGTCTATTATCGAACCTCAACCGTGTATTTATTGCGTCTCGAAATCTCCTCTCCGCCTTTTCACTCAGTGTGTTTTGGTATTTGCTAGGCGTGCCAGCTCACAATTAGGAGGCTTAATTATTGGCCAAACTGCGCAGCCAAAGGATGTCTGCAGCTGTGTTGCTGCCTTCAGCTGATTAATGTTTACAAGCTAAATTTGTTTTTGAGCCTTCTGCCGTTTCCTCTTCATTGTTCTCTACAATAAATTCATGTGTTAATTATTAATTATTTAATTTGAGTACTGTGGCGTGTGTGTAAGTGTGTATATGCATAACCCTATACAAGTCAACGGCAACAGATTGACTGTTGATAATGGCATGCACGAGGACCAAAGCAGGAGCGAAGAATGCTTCTTACCAGTGTGGTTCGAGCAGCCAACACATATGCTGCGCCAATTTGGGCGGATGGCATCAATGTACCCAGCTACGCTAGGGGCGTTAAATCTGTACACCGTCTCTGCGCTTTGCAGATATGCTGTGGGTTTCGGACCATTTCGGACGATGCTGCGCTAGTTATTGCAGACGTCATCCCGATTGATCTCCTGGTCACCGAGGAGAAAGCTGTAGCAGAAGCCACCCGCCATGGCGTTGACAAGATGACAGCGCGAAGGCAGGCAAGGACGGAGAGCCTAAGAGAATGGCAAAGCAGATGGGACGCCTCTGAAGTTGGCCGTTGGACACACCGTCTTATTCCACATGTTTCCCGCTGGATATCAAGGGAACATGGAGCGGTGACCTTTTATACTACACAGCTCCTCAGTGGACATGGTTGTTCTAGACAATATTTGTGCAGGTTTGGCCATGAGAGCTCACCCCTCTGTACTTGCAAGAATGAACTTTGGCGTTCCGCTGGTCGCCAGCTGACACCCAGGAACCTGATTGAGGTGATCACTGGATGCGCTGATATGTGGACAGCATTTAGCAACTTTGCTGCCACCGTGATGAAGGAGCTTCGTAGATGTGAGCGAGAAAGAAGGAGGACGACTTAAGAGGAGCCTCCGTCCCTACGAAGCAATACCTCGCGGGCGTACCGCAGGGGCAAGGATCTTCTTTTGTCTTTTTATTTTGTTTTATTTCTAGTTTATTTGTATAAGTGCATCAATAAAGAATATAAAAACACACACACACACATAAGTCAGCTGAGATCTTTCTATGCGTAAGGTATAGCTTTGTTGTTCTTATACTTGTGAATATTATTCATTTCAATATTCAGCGCGCTCGCAAAAGCTTCTCTTTTGTCGAGATTTTGATTTTATGGTTTTGACCTTCCCATATGTAAAGGCTGTTCACCAGCTGTTTAATGCCATTGCATTTGTATCTTTAGATTAAATTGAACTTCGTGCCATAATCTTAAGCTGTAGAATATGTACTACAACTTAATGAAGTATTTTCACTAGCAGAAAATAATAATTATCCTTACATTTTAGTATTACCAGTTAATTGTAGGCTTACTATTTATTTCTATATAATATGGTTATTTATATTTATACTCATATAAATACTTATCATGTTATATGAGAAGTGCTAGCGGTCATAGGGTTTCTTTTAGGGATCCTGGTATCATTTTTACCATTCCCAGTCTTTTCCAGGACGTGGGTATTTGCACAGTCTAGTGCGACCAAAGAAGAATTTCTGTTTGTGGATCACCTATCTGTCCACTTTTCACTTACTTTAATATTTATTTAATTTGAGAATTCCTAATGCCACAAGTACAATAGACTTATAATTAAAAGCATTAGTCATTACGAATAAGTTAATTTAATAATAAAACAGATTATGTAATTGTGTTAAAACTAATCTAACTAAAAAAAAGAAATATTTGCAATTTTTAAGAATTTATCAGAAAAGA
The DNA here is from genome assembly GCA_037043535.1 of Drosophila putrida. Taxonomy (NCBI): domain Eukaryota; kingdom Metazoa; phylum Arthropoda; class Insecta; order Diptera; family Drosophilidae; genus Drosophila; species Drosophila putrida. Next base: position 81,425 of record JBAMBI010000822.1, read on the forward strand.
TTTTAAATTAATTTTAAATTTCGGCGCGCTCTTCATACTCTTAATGTTATTAGGTAACTGGTTTCAAAGCCTAGCAGCGTAAACAAAATAATGGTGTTCGGATTTTGCTAAATTATATCTATATATCATATGTTATTAGTCCTTCTTCCGAATCCAAATCTAGTCTTATAAATACTAAAGCTCTCCCGTAACTATAATTTTATGGATAACTCAAAAATCACTCGAAAAGTCACCCACGATTGAAGGCTGAGGTCAAAAATTTTGCATGCATGTTCAGTGATATGGTCCCTTCTATTGATATTAAAGCTATATCTAGCTATGTTATTGAAAGCGACTTTAAGTTGCCGTTGACTTGTGGCACTACAACTAGCAAAGAGCTCTACTCCCTAAAATAAGCACAGAATAAGATATACTTTTGTAATTAGCAGTCTTATTTTAACTGGTATATAGCATTGTATCGAGTTATCCATACGTTCGACCAAGAGTTTTGTTTATGTGATCATTCCAGGTGAAAGTTTTTTTTAATACCCAGGGGGTATATTAAGTTTGTTAAAAAAAAGTATGTAACAGGCAGAAGGGGGCGTGGCAGACCCCATAAAGTATATATATTCTTGATCAGCAGCCGAATCGATATTGCCATGTCGGTCTGTCCTTCTGTCCGTCTGTCCGTCCGTATGAAGGAAAGGATCTCAGAGATGGTAAGACCTAGAAGCACAAAATTTGGTATGAAGACTTCTTATACTTGCACGCAGATCAAGCTTATTTCAAATTTCAAGCTAGAGACTTGAGCTTCAGCACGAACAATGAATGAATAAGGATGCATCTTGGAAATTTGATCATGTTCGGAAAGTAAACACGGAAGATATAGGCAATTATTTAATTCGTTAATTCAATGTGTTTTTGTTGCTGTGAGTTTTCGACCTCTCTCCCTCTCTCTTTTCTTGATCATTTAAGCATACATATATACATATGCATGTAAGTGCACGCTGTGTTAGAGTGAGTTTTCGCCCTCTCTCCCTCTCTCTTTCAAGTTATCAAATGGTAGAGGTGTCACGTAGGCAGACGGGAATTCGTGGTTCGAATCCCAGTCTTGTCCGTCTGGATGAGACGAATTTAAGTTTATCAAACAAATATGCAGACTCCCTGGCTATTATTAATTTATGCATAAATATAAAAACTCAAACCTACATATTCATTAATGCTCATATTAAAAATTTTCTTTGAAAAGGAGGCTATGTGTTGGCCTCTCTTTATACCAAATACATATCGCGCGATGTTGTTAAAGGCTTCCATTAGCTTTCGCTGACTGTCAGTGTCCACAGCTCCGAATAACTTAACCCCATAAAAAAGAATGGGTATCAGGTAGTATTTAGCGATTAGAAGTTTAATATGTATCGGAAGGATATGCTACGTCAGATATACTTGCCTAAGTACACTAAAAGACTTGTCAACTGCCCTATTTATATGGTCATTCCATGTTAAGTTTGAATAATACCAAAGTTAATGGCTTGATCAACAAACTCAATGGGAGCATTGTCTATCATTAGTCTTGGATATACTCTGTTTTTAAAATTATTTTTGTGAACTATAAGGCATTACGACTTAGCAGGATTTAAAGCCAGACCATTTAAGTTGGCCCAATCGTTAACTGCCCTGATGTCTTCTTGTCCTTGCAAGTGTCTGCGATTTTCATCAGTTCATTTTGTTTACCACTAAAATACAATTGCACATCATCTACATACATAAGTAAATCGCAATAGAATACATAACATGGAAGATCATTGATATACATAGAGAACAACAATGACACCACGCTTAACTGACAATAAAGACGAAGAACTGGACGGAGTAACTACTGCCTGACGTCGATCACTGAGATATGAAAAGTTAACTTCGTTGCACTAACACTGAACTTAAACTGAATATTAAGTTTGGAGCTCAGTATCTGTTGGATTACAGTGTCAAAAGCATTGCTAAAATCTAAAAGCGTAAGGAAAGTGACAAAGCGATCATATATCTTACGTCGAATATCTTCATCGACATTACACACTGCCGATACACAGCTCCTATTTTTGCTGAAACCAGATTGTTTATCATTTAGAAGTGAGTGCGATGACAAATGATCTAAAATCTGCAATGTTTATTTTGTTTATTTAAGTCAATTAAATCATTTTTGTTTTTCCCAATGCCCAGCTGTTTCAGCTCTTTACACTTCCCAGATGAGGACAACGCTCTGTTTAATTTATTGGAGTTATACGAGCATTTTGAATTCGCAATTACTGCTCTTAGTTGTGTTCTTAATCGCTTGTAGTCGACATAGTGGATTGAAGTTTTGTACCGCTTCCAATAAGCATATGCCTCATCGCTTCATTTTAATAAATTTTTAGTATTATTGTTAAACCACACTTGTTGGGTGGGCTTAACTGTTTTTTGATGCAGTAGCACACGAGAATCGAACAACAATGCAATCGTGCGATTGAGGAGGTCAAGTTTTGAATCAACAGTAAGACAAGAATAAATTTCATCAAAATGTATCTCATAACATTTAACAAACCAAAGTCAATTTTACTAAAATCTCTAAAAACATAAGAGTACTTTTCATTATCTACTAGAATGTTACAAGTCATAAATATCAGGTCATGTTTGGAGAATACAGGTACTGAGAATAGGTCATAAAGAATCGATTTACTTGCGTCATTTACAAAAGGGAAAAGGGTATCACAGGTACTTGAGAAATGTGTTGGTTGATTTGTATTGACTAAATTTAATCCTATTCATTTTGTCTATCATGTGTCGCTCAATCAACATGTTACTATTAAGATCACCAAATTAAAATGTCCGATAGAATGTTAATAAAGTCAGTGTAGTCAGTATTTCTATTTGGTCTGTAAGCGCAGCCAAAAAGGGTTTTGCTGGACTCATGCTTTAGTACTAGGCTCAGAAATATATATTATATTGCACTGAACGCTGTCTGTCTACATATTATACTGCACTTAATATTTTTCTTAACGTATACAACCACCCCTCCTCCATGGCCCACACAATCAGATCGAAATAGATTAAACCCTTCACAAGACACTGACATATTATTTACACTGGACGTAAACCACGTTTCAGACACACAAATAATATCTACATTAGAATCTATAAAAATAAACCGAAATTCCAGTCCGTTTCTAAGTGCCCAATCGGTTATAGCAGAAAGAAAGGCTGTTCGAAGCTATACATATTCTGTGATTTTAGTTAAGATATCTTAAAAAACAAAAAAGATTTTAATACCAAATGTTGATTTTGAACAGATAGTTCCTAGGGCAGCTTTATGATATAGTAGTCCGATTTGAACCAAATTTGGTAAAAATGCATAAAACTATGTCAAACACACAATGTGTGGGTTTGGTTAAGATATCTTAAGAAACAAAAAGGTTGTTCATATTAAATGTTGATTCCGAACCGATCGTTTCTATGGCAGCTAAATGATATAGTGATCCGATTCGACCGGTTCCGACATATGTACTGCGTGCAGCAAAAAGAAGGTTTGAGTGCTTGTTTGGCCAAATCGGTTGATTAGAAACGGACATATATTTAAAAATGTTGGAGCTCTTTTGAAAATTCTGAACAAAAAAATAATATTTCCCAAATGTTTCCATGAAAATATTTTTAAGTGCCATTTGGGTATTAAGTTGGCCAATGTCCATAAGAAAAAAATGTTTTGATTCACATTGCAAAAAAATTGTTCGATTTTGTAAACTAGCTTACAGGTGCACGACATTGACTTGCCGACCATAATCAATTGCAGTAAGCTTTTTTCATTGAGATTATTAGTACCTTACTAATGGATACATGTTGCCAAAATTGACGACTTTATGCAATTGATGAACGATACCAAAGAGTTCGACCCAGAGGAGCCGACATGCAGCAACAACATGAGTATGAGTGGCAGCACCCAGTTAGAAGACCCTCCCGCAAAGCGCTCTAAGCGAAATATTCAAGAAGAGCTACTTAAAATAGCTCAGAAGACTATTTAGCTACAAAATGCTGGGTTTAAAGCCCGCGAAGAACAACGCAAATTCCAACAAGAGCATCTTAAAATAGAACATTCAGTCGGGAGATCCAAACAGTAGAATACCCTGTGGTAGTAGAGAACGCCAAACCCATTGAAATAAAAAAGTAAATAATTGCGGATATCTTCCGTGTTTATTATCCGATCTAAATTCACGATGCATCCATATTCATTCAAGTATTGTTCGTGCTAAAGCTCAAGTCTCTAGCTTAATAGTTTCCAGAGTTATGGTTTTTCTCATACTGCGGGGGAAGGGGGCGTGGCATCCGAAATTTGAAACTTGATCTGCGTGCAAGTATCAAGAATATTTATACGTTATGGTGGAGCATGCTCGACAGTAGGAGACGCTGTACTTTTTGAGTGCAAAGCGATCACTATATATTGTTTCCACTTCAAAAAATGTCCATAGATGGTGCCACTACGAAGATATCAGTTAATTTCGCGCGTAACATTACATAACATCCGCGATTTTCATCCGATTTGAATGATAGATTTGGACCACAGTGAATATTATACATACCAAAAATCAAGGTGCTAGAATTAAAGGTGCTCTTGTAATTCGACTTCGAAATTTGGTATTTCAATTTTCGGGGGCGTGGCGAAGATCTAAAACAAACTCGTTCAATGCAAGATATAGATGTACCTACACGCCTTAGATGTCTCTAGCTCTTATAGTTTCTGAGATCTAGGAACTCAAAAAAGACACAAACGGATATTGCTATATTGACTCGGCTGTTGATGCTAATCAAGAATATAAATACTTTATGGGGTCTTCCACGTCTCCTTCTGCCTGTTACGCACAGTTGCGCAAATGTATCAGACCCATTTGCACTTTTTTAAAGTACAGGGTCTAAAAATAAATAATTTTATGAAGAAGCTAAATTTTTCAGTTTATAGTCGGTTTTTTTATTGCATCACGAATTCTGCCATCGCTTTTCTGACTTCCACGGCAGATCTGCTATAATCAGCGGAAGTGTTCGATTGTCTCGGCTGTTTCTTTCCCCGCCATCCGGTGCAAAGTTGTGATTCTTTAGTATGTTTTACAATGTACGACAGGTCATGATAATTACAGCGTTGCTTTTCGTGTGGCTGTCAAGACCGTTGACAACGCACCTGAATCTGGCTTTCAAATGACCAAAAGAACTTTCAACAACTTGCTTTCTTGCTTTCGATAAATTATAGTTTAAGTTTCTTCTTTTGCTGAAATGCGTCTGTCGAGAATGGGTAGGGCTTTATCAACCTTTGAGAAAAACAAAAAGCCGAGTCTCCACTCAAAACTACAGGGACGTTGACTCCAAAAATTTCTCGGGACTTGGTCTCAAACAACGGGCACGAATCCAGCATCTTGTAAGGCTCGACCTTTGAAATATGCTCGAGTCATTCCAACGACCCGGCAAACCGATGTTCACATACATGATTCTGTAACTAACGATTTAATTGAATTACAATATGTGTTATAAAGATCTTATTTATTAACTTACCGGAAATCAACAAGAGCAAAGATCACAGCTGAGTAGCAGCCTTTGTAATTGTAGTGATCGATTGCCTCTGCTGTTGGCGGCTTTATCTCTATGTCCATCCGTTTAATTTAAACAATTCTCTTAATAAACATTGACTATGAGAATGCATGTTAAATCTTTACCATTGCACTAAGGCACTGGGGGAATCCGTCAAAACTTTCAAGTCATAAACTCATCCGTTAATTTGGCAACTAGAGGATTGCTATAAAAAAGCTGCACTTACAAACATCGAAACACTCCGTGGTATATGTAGATTAGCAGCCAACAACAACAAGTAAATGCCGTCGTCATTAGTGTCGCTGTCTTCCTGGTCGTCGTTTGCGTTCTGATCAATCATCTTTTCCAATTCTTCAAACTTCCCCACTAACTCGCGAATAAAGATTTTGCTATGCTGCGCAACATCAATAACAACAAAAAACTTTAATCAGAATTAATTTTAAAAATTCTCTTAAAATTTCACAGTGACGCGTCTCTATCCTAACTTTTGGATTGTGATGTTAGCCACATCTAACAATGTGAATCAGTGTTTCACATCTAACATCAATTCTATGTGTTCCCTGAAAATATACTCAGTGGGAATAGTGAATTTTGTAGGGCTCTGCAAGGCTATCCAAACTTTGGCGCGCCATAGTATGCTTGAGCCCTGTACTTTAAGCAAGTACAAATGGGTCTATTAAGTTTGTGCAAAAAAAATGTGCCTAACAGGCAGAAGGAGGCGTGACAGACCCCATAAAGTATATATATTCTTGATCGGCATCAAAAGCCGAGTCGATGGGTGCATGACATATACGACCACAATATTGGAAGAAAATTTTGCTTATTGCGTTTTTTTATCGTCAAGCATTGTGGAGCTTATTGAAAAAAGTCCTGGTGAGCGTCACGTTTTCAAAGATGGAACATTCGTTACGGTCCCTTCTTGCGGCTTTAAGCATTTACTAATTGTTCATTATCAATTTAGGAACCATGTAAATATATATGAACAAACAGTTCGTAAGATATGTAACCAAATATTTGCATGTCACTTTTTATTCTGATTGCCGACTTTTCCATTTATTAACATTTTGATGACGAACAAATCAAAACAGGCATAAGAGCATCTATTTGCTTTTTTGAATGCAAACCTTTTTAAGTTTCAGCCGAAAAGCTTTACAACAGACTATGAGGTGGACTGTGAGAAAAGCACTAAAAATTATTTTTCCAACGGCAACTTTAAATGTCTGTTGCCAAGCTTTGAGACGCAACAGCTTGAAACTTGCAAATTTTGGACCAACTCTAAAAAAGGACGTGGAGTGCTACAAATGGTACCGGTCGTTCCTTAGCCTGCCTTTAGTTCAGCCTCGGCAGATTTAAAAAATGTTCCCTATTCTGATGGACCTGTCAAACAAAAGACGATATTCTCAAACCTTTTTATACCCTTGCAGAGGGTATTATAATTTTGTCACGAAGTTTGTAACGCATTGAAGGAGGCCTTACAGACCCATAAAGTTTAAATAATCTTGATCAGGCCGAGGAACTGAGTCGATATAGCCATGTCCGTCTGTCTGCCTGTCAGTTTCTATGCAAACTTGTCCCTCAGTTTTGAAGCTATATTGATGAAATGTGGTACATACCCGACCTTTTGCTGCACGCAGTACAAATGTCAGAACCGGCCGGATCGGACCACTACATCATAAAGCTTCCATAGGAACGATCGGTTCAAAATCCGCATTTGGTATAAAAAACTTTTTTGTTTCTTAGGATATCTCAACCAAACTCACATATTGTGTGAGTTTATATTTTTTTTATACATCCCTACAAAATTTTGGTTATAATCGGACTACTATATCGTATAGCTTCCATAGGAACGATCGGTTCAAAATCAACATTTAGTATGAACAAATTTTTTGCTTCTTAAGATATCTTAACCAAACTCACAAATTGTGTAGTATAGTTTCTAACAGGCTGACCAAATTTAGTACAAATCAGACAACTATATCATATAGCTGTCATAGGAACGATCAGCTCGAAAAAAAATTCTGAAGGCTTATAAGGGCACTGCAAGGGTATCCAAACTTTGGCGCGACAAAGTTAGCTTGCGCTATATTTTTTTTAAATATTTTGAAAAACTGGGGATGTTAAAAGTAAGACTAAGCATATTTTTAATAAATTTTCTGTCATTTTTTACTTTTTACAACTCAACAAAATGTATTTTTACATATTTTTTCCAGACCAAACCTGATGTTTTCTCTCAGATTATGCGAACGATAATCTTGGAATCATTGAACGCTGCGCTGGCTAGGAAATTACAGAAGCATGGCCGATTTCACCAATTCCTGAAAGTTTTTCGAGATGACGACTATGCTTCGGCCATGATCCTAATCTCAGCTCTTGATGGAGACCTCACCGCGCTTAGTACAAAGTGCAAAATAGAGAGAGAGCAAAAGATCACCGGATTGATGGGTATTTATTTATTTGGGTAGGGTCGCAGCCAAAAGTATTTTTTCTAAAGCAAAAATTTTAGCTTGCGGTGCTTTTTATGCTTTCAAATTTTATACTTTCAAATACTATTTTAATTACCAATACAAAAAAAACTTATGCGAAGAGTTGCTTGAAGTTTTAGTTCAAATAGGTTAAGGTTAAAGGAACGTGACAATTTTTCGTATTTAACGGAAGGAATCTTGTATTCCAAGAAATTTTGATAAATAGCTGAACTAATAGAAGTTGCTTAGCTTTATAACTGGTGCTAGAGTTGATTTAAGGCGATAGTACATTATGAAAATGCACATAAGCATTTTATACTTATTAGCTTCGGGCGTTGAAAAACTTTTTAAAGAGTCATTTAGCTGTGACACCCCATAAATTGAGCGCACAAAACTCGTCAGCACTGACGCCACAAGTTTGCCATCTCTAACACAACGCAAGCACCGCCAAAGGCAAAGCAAACAAAACGGTAAACAAAACGGCGAGCTGCTGCCCAGGCGACCAACTACAATTCTCTCAGAGCGGCGGCGACGCAACGCACAGCATGCAAACGAAAACGACAAGCCCACGCACACACACACACTCACACAGCTTAGATCGATGCCTTGCCGATGTGCGTGCGCTATACTGCGTAATTTCTCGACTGCGCTGCTAGCTTACGCTGTGGTTTTACCCCAATCGTTTTGGTATTACGGATATTCCTCAAAGATCTCGTCCCAGCCGCTTTGGTTTTTGACCACAGCTGTGACGAAATCTTGAGAAGCCTATACGAGCAGTGTAAAGATTAGTATCGGGTCTTCACCGGCACACACGCGGATATACACTAGTCGGCGTAAATATTTTGACAAAATATTTTAGCGTTTTGCTTTTGAACGGCATCATAAAAAAAAAAGATTTTTATTCACATAATATATTAAGTTAATACAAACTTAAAAATAGGTAAAGAAATATTTTTCAATTTAAATTAGATTTTTAACAATTCATTTTAGTTTTTTTGTATGGCATAATTATTTTGACATGGCTTAAATAGTAAGATAACAAATTTTAAACTCAAAAACAGTAATAGAATGGAGTAATACTTAATAAAACGTATATCCTCCTTTAGCTTCAATGACTTTTTGGAGACGTCTTGGCACCGAATCAACCAAGTTTTGAAGAATTTCTGGAGATATCTCTTCCCATAAGGAAGTGAGCTCAGAAATTGTTTCTTCTCTAGTTTTATGTAACGAAACTGTTCTTTTGCGTTTCAAAAGAGGCCAGACGTTTTCTATAATATTTAAATCTGGACTTTGAGGAGGCCAGTTCAAAACATTAGCGCCAACATCCATCAAAAAGTTTGTTACCGCGCGGGCTTTGTGGCATGGGGCATTATCCTGCTGCAAAATAAATGACTCACCAATAAGCCGATCTCCGGAAGGAAGTGCATTATCATTTAGGGTGGTCATATATTGACTTTGGTTCATAGATCCATTTATAGGAACGAAGTCACCCAACCCATTATATGCAACGCATCCCCAGAACATAACAGAGCCTCCACCATGGCTCACTTTTTGGCAAACGGGTCGTCTCTTTTTTCTTTGTTCGCTGGGCAACCTCACACAAAATTTGGTTTTGGATGAGTTATACTCAAAAGAGCTTTCATCCGTCCATAAAACTGTTCTCCAAAACTCTATTGGCTTGTGAATGTGTTCATTTGCGAAGGCCAGTCTCTTTATCTTATTTGCCTTCGATATAAATGGCACGTCCTTGGTCCTGATTGTCTTGAATTCAGTTTCCTTTAAGCGTCGGCGTATGATTCTCTCACTGATTGGAGTTTTTGCTGTCTTGGCAGCTGCTTGTCGAGGCTTCAGAAACACATTTTTTTTTAATTCCCGTAAAAGGACTCGGTCATCATACAAGTTTGTTTTACGTTTGGGACCGGTTCTTTTTAAGTTTCTTAAAGTATTATGTTTCTTAATCTTATTGATTTGGTAGTAGATGCTTTGTCGAGACACCTTATATTCATTTGCAATGTCTATTACTTTTATTCCAGCGTTAAACTTCGCTATTATTGCCGATCTCATATCTAAACTAAACTCAGCTGTTTTAACCATGGTTTATGATCAATTTTAATAAATTTTGATTTAACTTTTCAAACTTAAATATAATTTAAAGGTAATATCAAAAATTAAATGTTTTCACTTGCTCATAAGTGAAAGCACACTAGCAAACTGATTTTGTCAAAATAATTATGCCATGCTTAAACTCGATGCTTGCAAGCATTCTTATCAGCAGAAAGAGAATGCAAAAGGGAAATGACATAAAATCTGTTATGCGTTGAGCTATTAATAGAATCTTTGTTTTGAATATAATTTATGCACCGTTACTTAACGGAACTCACCAATGTAAAATCAAAAGCAAAAAAAAAATTTGTCAAAATATTTACGCCGACTAGTGTACGTATGCGCTTACATAGGTTCTTGTGAAACATTCGCAGAAATTTACCGTAAGCCAGAGTACCCAGCGCCGAGCGTAGTAGAGAACGTATATAGCAGTGTATGTACACGTGCGTGTGAATGTGTATACGTCATTGTAACATAGCCCAGTAGAACAGCCAGCAAGTGCCACCGTGGAAATCGAACGTCTTGTTCCGACCGCTTTGGTTTCACCACAGTCGGAACTGGATTTCGATTCTTCGGTCTAGGATCGCGTCCCAGCCGCTTTGGATTTTGACCACAGCTGTGACGTAATCCTAGATATCTGTCATAAGCAGTGCCCAACAAAGTCTTGAACTCATGTGAAACAGAATTCTGGCATATACGCAGGCATACGCATAAACGTGCACACCCAGTAGTCTTAGTGTCCGAACGTTCCGAAACCAACCTACACCTAAACCAGCAAACCTAGCATTGTGATTTAGAAATCACACTCCTCACTATCAGTAGTTCCGGAAACTTTAAGAAATTTTCTGTAAAGTTGACCCTGGCTGGACTGAGATATGTACCCCAGCCTGTGAAACTTCCTTACAAAGCCCACAAAAAAAATGACCGCCCGAGGGCCTTATGACACAGAAATTTGTTATGGCACTTTTACATGTACTCGAGTCGATATAGTCATGACTGTCTGTCCCTTTTTTGAGTTCTTTGATCTCAGAGACTATAAGAGCTAGAAACACCAAATTTTGTATGTATGTACAGTTATATCTTGCATTGAACGAGTTTGCCTCCGCCCCCCAAAATAGAAAAACAAATGGAAATTTTTTGAAATTGAAACAATCTGTAGTGATCGCTTTGCACTCAAAAAGTACAGGGGTCCCACTGTCGAGCTTGCTCCACCGTAGCTTAATGTATGTTTTATACCCTGGGGGGTATATTAAGTTTGTTAAAAAAAAAAGTATGTAACAGGCAGAAGGAGGCGTGGCAGACCCCATAAAGTATATAAATTCATGAACAGGGCGACAAGCCGAGTCGATATAGCCATGTCGTTCTGTCTGTCTGTCTGTTCGTGAAAGTAACAAGATCTCAGAGATGGTAAGCCCTAGGAACACCAAATTTGGTACGAAGACTTCTTATACTTGCACACAGATCAAGTTTATTTCAAATTTTGGATACCACGCCCCCTTCGCCCACAAAGTAAAAAAAAGGA
>JBAMBI010000823.1:0-47150 GCA_037043535.1 Drosophila putrida
CATGTACGTACAAACATTTGAATTGTATACTTTATAGGTAGAAGTTTTCTGAATTAAAATCTCTGCAGAGCTTACTGCTAATCAAGAGTAAAAATTTCTCTATAAATAGTTAAAGATAAATTTATACTTATTCAACGTTTTTTGTGACGGTACATCGCAAAGAGAAAGACTGTAAAAAAGTATAAGTATCTAGTAACTGTTTCCCATAAAAGCATTGAAGGAGGCCTCACAGACACCATAAGGTATATACATTCTTGATCAGGGCAATACATTCTTGGAACAGATCCGACTTTTTGCTGCACGCAGTACATATGTCGGAACCGGCCGGACCGGATCACTATATCATATAGCTCTCATAGGAGCGTGTTTTTCGGAATCATTATTTAGTATGAAAAACTTAATGGTTTCTTAAGATATATTAGCTAAACTCACACAGTGTATGTATGACACACACCCGGCACCAAGCCACCTCATCTTTCATATAGTATGAAGCCACCCAATCATCACATCACTCTGACCTTACTAATTGAATAGCATGGACCAACTGGCTCGGTATTCGGCTGTTTCAAGAGACGCCAATCTCTATCATGAGTATCGTTTTTTGCGGACCATTTTTAGCGGTAATTGACTACCTATTAAATCCAATAAGGAGAGAATAGCCACTTGGGAATTCTAAAGCACCGTCGGCCCGTCTGTCCGTCCGTTTGAACGAAAGGATCTCAGAGATGGTACGACCTAGAAGCACCAGATTTGGTGTGAAGACTTCTAATAGTTGGATCAACAATTAGGATGAAAAACTTTATGGTTTAAGATATATTAGCTAAACTCACACAGTGTGTGTATGACCCAGTTTTATACATCCTGACCAAATTTAGTTTAAATCGGACAACTGTATCATATAGGTATAAAATCAACGTTTAGTATGAAAACCTTTTTTAATTCTTAAGACAACTTAGCCAAACTCACAGATGATGATGTCACCTAGATTTCAGAGACTATATGAGCTAGAGACACCAAAATTGGCATGTATATTCATCTTTATCTCAAGTTGATCAAGTTTATTTTAGATCTTTGCCACCATTTCGTATTAGCGCCATCTATTGAAATTTATTGAAATTGAAAAAATCTGCAGTGAACGCTTTGCACTCTAAAAGTACAGGGTCTCCTACTGTCGAGCTCGCTCCACCGTAGCTTACTGCATTTTTATTAATTGTTTTAAAACTCAATTAAACCGGTTGGCGAATCGCAGTAATGCCACCTCTTATATGTACATAAACTTTGCCAACACAAAACAAAAGAATGAATATGCACTGAACTTAATTGTGACTTCAACTGTTGACAGAAGGCTTTCACACTATGTTTACACACGTAACGTCAACTTACGTTTTTCTCATTCTCAATCTTAGGCAAGACAACAGTTGATCAAGTTGACAGCTGTTTACACTAGAATTGATTAGTTTGATGTCAACATTGACTTGTATGTAAACTAGTCTAAACGCAGCACCAAGATCAACCACAAGTCAAGGCCTCGGATCACGATGATCATTCCCGCTCAGCCTTCAAATATCCCTTCGGGGAAACCTCAACAGCGTTTTATCCCTTTCGTTCAGCATCGGATCGTGAAGATCAACTACTACAAGCCAGCATAGCTTCGAAGTACGAAGATCAACCTGTTGGGGAGACCCCAACGGCACCCTTCTCTTTTCACACTCTGCGCCACGGATCAAGAACCTCGGAAGTACATAGCGGGCAACTCTGGAGCGCGCGAAACACTTCAATCTCAGACGTCGGGAGTGTCGCCCGGAACTACTGAGCCTTGCTCTAGTACGACAACACGCTCTGTCCGAGGCCGAGGGATTCGCCGCCAAGCTCGTGCCATAATAGTAAGTCTGGAAGTATATTAATTTCACCAATCTACGTATCCACACAATCTGCGTCTTAGAAACTAACTTCGCCTTTTATTTACAGAGCTCTACAGCATAAAACAATTCCACAACAAATTTCGTCATCGTCAACATGGGACATCTAGGCTGACGGGTTAATCCTGCGCACACGGGCCGGACACTCCGGAAGTTACCCCGCCTCCCCTGGGAGCTACGGAAGAGACATTCCACCTGTCCGACTCGTAGGATATTCGGGAAGGGTCCCCCGGTCCGAGGGCGTGATCCTTGCTGCAGAGCTCAGCGACGGGACTGACGCGGTGGAATGGGCTTGAACCCAAGCGGCGAGAAGACCCCTGAAGTTTTTGGTGAAAACGGAAAGCAAACGTTTCCAAACTAAGATCAACCGAGTCGCCAACGTCATCGTATTTTTCCGCGCCCCGACGAAAAGGGGGTGTAAAGAAGCACTTTGCCACCCGCAACATTTTAGCACGAACCTAAACCGAAATTAGTATTTTTGTATTGCCCGGCACCAAGCCACCTCATCTTTCATATAGCATGAAGCCACCCAATCACCACATCACTCTGACCTTACTAATTGAATAGCATGGCCAAGCTGGCTCGGTATTCAGCTGTTTCAAGAGACGCCAATCATTGACTACCTATTAAATGCAATAAGGAGAGAGTAGCCACTTGGGAATTCTAAAGCACTGTCATGTTCGCAATGATGCCTGTGGTTGTCCGTCGGCCCGTCTGTCCGTCCGTATGAACGAAAGGATCTCAGAGATGGTAAGACCTAGGAGCACCAGATTTGGTGTGAAGACTTCTAATAGTTGCACGCAGATCAAGTTTATTTCAAATTTTGGATACCACGTTCGCCCACAAAGTAAATAAAAAGGATAGCACTGGCAATCAACAAGCTAGAGGCATGAGCTTCGGCACGAACAATACTTGAATTAATAAGGATACATTGTGAAAATTTGATCAAGATCGGATAATAAGCACGGAAGATATTCGCAATTATTTAATTCTTTAATTTAGTGTGTTGTTGCTGCTGTGAGTTTACGCTCTCTCTTATATGCTCATTCGTTGAAGCATTTATACAGACATATTCGTACGCGCTGTGTTGGAGTGAGTTTTCGCCCTCTCTCCCTCTCTCTTTTAAGTAGAGTGGTAGAGGTGCCACGAAGGCATGCTCAAATTCTTAAATATCTTTTTAGACCCTGTACTTTAAAAAAGTACAAATGGGTCTATTACGTTTGTGCATAAAAAATGTGCGTAACAGGCAGAAGGAGGCGTGGCCGACCCCATAAAGTATATATATTCTTGATCAGCATCAACAGCCGAGTCGATATAGCCATGTCCGTCTGTCCGTCTGTCGGTCTGTCCCTTTTTTGAGTAACTAGATCTCAGAGACTATAAGAGCTAGAGACACCAAATTTGGCATGTATATACATCTATATCTTGCATTGAACGAGTTTGTTTTAGATTTTTGTCACACCCCCTCCGCCCCTGCAAATTAAAATACAAAATTTCCAAGTCGAATTACAAGAGCACCTTTGATGCTAGCAGCTTGATTTTAAGTATGTATAATACAGACTTTGGTCTGAACCTATCCTGCAAATTTTATCCGCGGAAATTATTAAACTAAGAATGTTACGGGCAAAATCAACTGATATCTGTGTAGTGGCGCCATCTATGGGAATTGTTTGAAACTGAAACAATCTGTAGTGATCGCTTTGCACTTAAAAAGTACAAAGTCTCCTACTTTCGAGCTTGCTCCACCGTAGCTTAATGCATTTTTTTTGGTCCATTTTTTTTTAATTTTTGTTATTTATTTAAAAATTTTTTTTTGTTTTGTGCTCATTGTTGCTTAGACTTTTAAGTACAATACAGACAGCACAAATATAGTTAATAGAAAATTTGAGTGACGTTCTCTACTACCCCGGGGTATTCTACTGTCGAGCTCTCCCGACTGAATGATATACTTTTTTAATTTTTGTTATAAATTTAAAAATTTTTTTTTATTCTTAGAAGATAATTTGTGTGGCGTTCACTATTACCCCAGGGTATGCTACTATTGGGATCTCCCGACTGAATTATATTTTTTTTGAACAAACTTAATATATCCCCAGGGTATGTGATATGTGATTTAGATGTACATTAGGATGCATTGTTAGAGTGAAATGGATAATGGGATTAAAGAAAGTAGCCAATCAAAGTTAACAAACTAATTTGTCTTTCTTAGAAGCATTCTACAGAGCATGAACAACGTTCGAAAGTCGTGAGTTGGTGAAGGATGGTAGGGGGAAGAAAGAAGAAAGAGGAAATAAGAAGAAAAAAAGAAGAAAAACCTGTGTCTCGAATGCCTACTTTAAAAAATGGTAAGTTGCGCAATCTGTACTAAAATACGTTACCTGTTGAGCAATGATCCAACTAAGTTACTATAAACTGTTGAGTATTTGACCGTTACAACGTTACGTGCAAGGACGTCTCTGTCTCAAGGAGCTCTGTCAAACTATTTAACTACTTGTCGTTAATAAGATAATGTGTGGGTTCGAGGAGTGACCCTTTTTATTTTAATGCATATTTTAGGGCTCGTGTGGCCTGTAAAGCGTTTTATGAAATATTAATTTTATGGCATGCTGTGTTAGTCACCCACCTGTAAGGCCTCTCTTCAAACAATGAAATTTAAGACAATGATCTCAGGATATTTCACGCAGACAAAAATCATATGGCTGACTATTTTATAGCTACTGCCATTTAACAGGATTGAAGGAACTAGCTAGTAGAATTTCTGAAGACGGTTTGGCGATTAATGTTTAAAGAAAGTTAACTATCTTGGCCGTGTGGTGGGAAAGGGAATTATTTGAAAGAATACGGATAAAAATTATTGTCATTTCAAATTATCTTGGGCCTCGCTCATTTACACAACTAAGCCGTTTCTTAGGCATGACGAGGTGGTATCAGAAATTTATTAGGAGCTACGCATCTATAGTTTCTTCATTGACTGTCGCATTGTCAACTAGAAAGAAGTTCGAATGGACAGAATCGGCGTATCAAGCTCTTAAAGTAGAAATGTGTAAGGCCCAAGTTGACAGCTGTTTACACTAGAATTGATTAGTTTGATGGCAACATTGACTTGTTTGTAAACTAGTCTAAATGCAGCACCAAGATCAACCACAAGTCAAGGCCTCGGATCACGAAGATCACTCCCGCTCAGCCTTCAAATATCCCTTCGGGGAAACCACAACAGCGTTTTATCCCTTTCGTTCAGCATCGGATCGTGAAGATCAACTACTACAAGCCAGCATAGCTTCGAAGTACGATGATCAACCTGTTGGGGAGACCCCAACGGCACCCTTCTCTTTTCACACTCTGCGCCACGGATCAAGAACCTCGGAAGTACATAGCGGGCAACTCTGGAGCGCGCGAAACACTTCAATCTCATACGTCGGGAGTGTCGCCCGGAACTACTGAGCCTTGCTCTAGTACGACAACACGCTCTGTCCGAGGCCGAGGGATTCGCCGCCAAGCTCGTGCCATAATAGTAAGTCTGGAAGTATATTAATTTCATCCATCTACGTATCCACACTATCTGCGTCTTAGAAACTAACTTCGCCTTTTATTTACAGAGCTCTACAGCATAAAACAATTCCACAACAAATTTCGTCATCGTCAACATTGGACATCTAGGCTGACGGGGTAATCCTGCGCACACGGGCCGGACACTCCGGAAGTTACCCCGCCTCCCATGGGAGCTACGGAAGAGATATTCCACCTGTCCGACTCGTAGGATATTCGGGAAGGGTCCCCCGGTCCGAGGGCGTGATCCTTGCTGCAGAGCTCAGCAACGGGACTGACACGGTGGAATGGGTTCGAACCCAAGCGGCGAGAAGACCCCTGAAGTTTTTGGTGAAAACGGAAAGCAAACGGTTCCAAACTAAGATCAACCGAGTCGCCAACGTCATCGTATTTTTCCGCGCCCCGACGAAAAGGGGGTGTAAAGAATCACTTGGCCACCCGCAATATTTTAGCACGAACATAACCCGAAATTTTTGTATTGCCCGGCACCAAGCCACCTCATCTTTCATATAGCATGAAGCCACCCAATCATCACATCACTCTGACCTTACTAATTGAATAGCATGGACCAGCTGGCTCGGTATTCAGCTGTTTCAAGAGACGCCAATCATTGACTACCTATTAAATGCAATAAGGAGAGAATAGCCACTTGGGAATTCTAAAGCACTGTCATGTTCGCAATGATGCCTGTGGTTGTCCGTCGGCCCGACTGTCCGTCCGTATGAACGAAAGGATCTCAGAGATGGTAAGACCTAGGAGCACCAGATTTGGTGTGAAGACTTCTAATAGTTGCACGCAGATCAAGTTTATTTCAAATTTTGGATACCACGTTCGCCCACAAAGTAAATAAAAAGGATAGCACTGGCAATCAACAAGCTAGAGGCATGAGCTTCGGCACGAACAATACTTGAATTAATAAGGATACATTGTGAAAATTTGATCAAGATCGGATAATAAGCACGGAAGATATCCGCAATTATTTAATTCTTTAATTTAGTGTGTTGTTGCTGCTGTGAGTTTACGCTCTCTCTTATATGCTCATTCGTTGAAGCATTTATACACACATATTCGTGTTGGAGTGAGTTTTCGCCCTCTCTCCCTCTCTCTTTTAAGTAGAGTAGTAGAGGTGCCACGAAGGCATGCTCAAATTCTTTAATATCTTTTTAGACCCTGTACTTTAAAAAAGTACAAATGGGTCTATTACGTCTGTGCATAAAAAATGTGCGTAACAGGCAGAAGGAGGCGTGGCAGACCCCATAAAGTATATATATTCTTGATCAGCATCAACAGCCGAGTCGATATAGCCATGTCCGTCTGTCCGTCTGTCTGTCTGTCCGTCTGTCCCTTTTTTGAGTAACTAGATCTCAGAGACTATAAGAGCTAGAGACACCAAATTTGGCATGTATATACATCTATATCTTGCATTGAACGAGTTTCTTTTAGATTTTTGTCACACCCACCTCCGCCCCCGCAAATTAAAATACAAAATTTCCAAGTCGAATTACAAGAGCACCTTTGATGCTAGCAGCTTGATTTTGAGTATGTATAATACAGACTTTGGTCTGAACCTATCCTGCAAATTTTATCCAAATCGGATAATAAACGCGGAAATTATTCAACTAACAATGTTACGGGCAAAATCAACTGATATCTGCGTAGTGGCGCCATCTATGGGAATTTTTTGAAACTGAAACAATCTGTATTGATCGCTTTGCACTTAAAAAGTATAAAGTCTCCTACTGTCGAGCTTGCTCCTCCGTAGCTTAATGCATTTTTTTTGGTCCATTTTTTTTTAATTTTTGTTATTCATTTAAAAAATTTTTTTTGTTTTTATTTAGTTATTTTGAAAATAACGTGCTCATTGTTGCTTAGACTTTTAAATACAATACAGACAGCACAACTACGAAACACAAATATAGTTAATAGAAAATTTGAGTGGCGTTCTCTACTACCCGGGGTATTCTACTGTCGAGCTCTCCCGACTGAATGATATACTTTTTTAATTTTTGTTATAAATTTAAAATTTTTTTTTATTCTTAGAAGATAATTTGTGTGGCGTTCACTATTACCCCAGGGTATGCTACTATTGGGATCTCCCGACTGAATTAATTTTTTTTTTTTAACACACTTAATATACCCCCAGGGTATGTGATATGTGATTTAGATGTACATTAGGATGCATTGTTAGAGTGAAATGGATAATGGGATTAAAGAAAGTAGCCAATCAAAGTTAACAAACTAATTTGTCTTTCTTAGAAGCATACTACAGAGCATGAACAACGTTCGAAAGTCGTGAGTTGCTGAAGGATGGTAGGGGGAAGAAAGAAGAAAGAGGAAAGAAGAAGAAAAAAAGAAGAAAAACCTGTTTCCCGATTGCCTACATTAAAAAATGGTAAGTTGCGCAATCTGTACTAAAATACGTTACCTGTTGAGCAATGATCCAACTAAGTTACTATAAACTGTTGAGTATTTGACCGTTACAACATTTCCTACGTGCAAGGACGTCTCTGTCTCAAGGACCTCTGTCAAACTATTTAACTACTTGTCGTTAATAAGATAATGTGTGGGTTCGAGGAGTGACCCTTTTTATTTTAATGCATATTTGAGGGTTCGTGTGGCCTGTAAAGCGTTTTATGAAATATTAATTTTTAAGAATCACGATCGTTTATGGCATGCTGTGTTAGTCACCCACCTGTAAGGCCTCTCTTCAAACTATGAAATTTAAGACAATGATCTCAGGATATTTCACGCAGACAAAAATCATATGGCTGACTATTTTATAACTACTGCCATTTAACAGGATTGAAGGAACTAGCTAGTAGAATTTCTGAAGACGGTTTGGCGATTAATGTTTAAAGAAAGTTAACTATCTTGGCCGTGTGGTGGGAAAGGGAATTATTTGAAAGAATACGGATAAAAATTATTGTCATTTCAGATTATCTTGGGCCTCGCTCATTTACACAACTAAGCCGTTTCTTAGGCATGACGAGGTGGTATCAGAAATTTATTATGAGCTACGCATCTATAGTTTCTTCATTGACTGTCGCATTATCAACTAGAAAGAAGTTCGAATGGACAGAATCGGCGTATCAAGCTCTTAAAGTAGAAATGTGTAAGGCCCAAGTTGACAGCTGCTTACACTAGAATTGATTAGTATGATGTCAACATTGACTTGTTTGTAAACTAGTCTAAATGCAGCACCAAGATCAACCACAAGTCAAGGCCTCGGATCACGAAGATCACTCCCGCTCAGCTTTCAAATATCCCTTCGGGGAAACCACAACAGCGTTTTATCCCTTTCGTTCAGCATCGGATCGTGAAGATCAACTACTACAAGCCAGCATAGCTTCGAAGTACGAAGATCAACCTGTTGGGGAGACCCCAACGGCACCCTTCTCTTTTCACACTCTGCGCCACGGATCAAGAACCTCGGAAGTACATAGCGGGCAACTCTGGAGCGCGCGAAACACTTCAATCTCAGACGTCGGGAGTGTCGCCCGGAACTACTGAGCCTTGCTCTAGTACGACAACACGCCCTGTCCGAGGCCGAGGGATTCGCCGCCAAGCTCGTGCCATAATAGTAAGTCTGGAAGTATATTAATTTCACCCATCACTATCACACTATCTGCGTCTTAGAAACTAACTTCGCCTTTTATTTACAGAGCTCTACAGCATAAAACAATTCCACAACAAATTTCGTCATCGTCAACATTGGACATCTAGGCTGACGGGGTAATCCTGCGCACACGGGCCGGACACTCCGGAAGTTACCCCGCCTCCCATGGGAGCTACGGAAGAGATATTCCACCTGTCCGACTCGTAGGATATTCGGGAAGGGTCCCCCGGTCCGAGGGCGTGATCCTTGCTGCAGAGCTCAGCGACGGGACTGACGCGGTGGAATGGGTTCGAACCCAAGCGGCGAGAAGACCCCTGAAGTTTTTGGTGAAAACGGAAAGCAAACGTTTCCAAACTAAGATCAACCGAGTCGCCAACGTCATCGTATTTTTCCGCTCCCCGACGAAATGGGGGGTGTAAAGAAGCACTTTGCCACCCGCAATATTTTAGCACGAACCTAAACCCGAAATTTTTGTATTGCCCGGCACCAAGCCACCTCATCTTTCATATAGCATGAAGCCACCCAATCATCACATCACTCTGACCTTACTAATTGAATAGCATGGACCAGCTGGCTCGGTATTCAGCTGTTTCAAGAGACGCCAATCATTGACTACCTATTAAATGCAATAAGGAGAGAATAGCCACTTGGGAATTCTAAAGCACTGTCATGTTCGCAATGATGCCTGTGGTTGTCCGTCGGCCCGTCTGTCCGTCCGTATGAACGAAAGGATCTCAGAGATGGTAAGACCTAGGAGCACCAGATTTGGTGTGAAGACTTCTAATAGTTGCACGCAGATCAAGTTTATTTCAAATTTTGGATACCACGTTCGCCCACAAAGTAAATATAAAGGATAGCACTGGCAATCAACAAGCTAGAGGCATGAGCTTCGGCACGAACAATACTTGAATTAATAAGGATACATTGTGAAAATTTGATCAAGATCGGATAATAAGCACGGAAGATATCCGCAATTATTTAATTCTTTAATTTAGTGTGTTGTTGCTGCTGTGAGTTTACGCTCTCTCTTATATGCTCATTCGTTGAAGCATTTATACGCGCTGTGTTGGAGTGAGTTTTCGCCCTCTCTCCCTCTCTCTTTTAAGTAGAGTGGTAGAGGTGCCACGAAGGCATGCTCAAATTCTTTAATATCTTTTTAGACCCTGTACTTTAAAAAAGTACAAATGGGTCTATTACGTCTGTGCATAAAAAATGTGCGTAACAGGCAGAAGGAGGCGTGGCAGACCCCATAAAGTATATATATTCTTGATCAGCATCAACAGCCGAGTCGATATAGCCATGTCCGTCTGTCCGTCTGTCTGTCTGTCCGTCTGTCCCTTTTTTGAGTAACTAGATCTCAGAGACTATAAGAGCTAGAGACACCAAATTTGGCATGTATATACATCTATATCTTGCATTGAACGAGTTTCTTTTAGATTTTGTCACACCCACCTCCGCCCCCGCAAATTAAAATACAAAATTTCCAAGTCGAATTACAAGAGCACCTTTGATGCTAGCAGCTTGATTTTGAGTATGTATAATACAGACTTTGGTCTGAACCTATTCTGCAAATTTTATCCAAATCGGATAATAAACGCGGAAATTATTCAACTAACAATGTTACGGGCAAAATCAACTGATATCTGCGTAGTGGCGCCATCTATGGGAATTTTTTGAAACTGAAACAATCTGTAGTGATCGCTTTGCACTTAAAAAGTACAAAGTCTACTGTCGAGCTTGCTCCACCGTAGCTTAATGCATTTTTTTTGGTCCATTTTTTTTTAATTTTTGTTATTTATTTAAAAAATTTTTTTTTGTTTTTATTTAGTAATTTTGAAAATAACGTGCTCATTGTTGCTTAGACTTTTAAATACAATACAGACAGCACAAATACGAAACACAAATATAGTTAATAGAAAATTTGAGTGACGTTCTCTACTACCCCGGGGTATTCTACTGTCGAGCTCTCCCGACTGAATGATATACATTTTTAATTTTTGTTATAAATTTAAAAATTTTTTTATATTCTTAGAAGATAATTTGTGTGGCGTTCACTATTACCCCAGGGTATGCTACTATTGGGATCTCCCGACTGAATTATATTTTTTAGACCCTGTACTTTAAAAAGTACAAATGGGTCTATTACGTTTGTGCAAATGTGCGTAACAGGCAGAAGGAGGCGTGGCAGACCCCATAAAGTATATATATTCTTGATCAGCATCAACAGCCGAGTCGATATAGCCATGTCCGTCTGTCCGTCTGTCCGTCTGTCTGTCTGTCTGTCTGTCCCTTTTTTGAGTAACTAGATCTCAGAGACTATCAGAGCTAGAGGCACCAAATTTGGCATGGAGGTGCATCCATATCTTGCATAGAACGAGTTTGTTTTAGATTTTTGCCACGCCCCTCTCCGCCCCCGCAAATTACAATACAAAATTTTTAAGTCGAATTACAAGAGCACCTTTGATGCTAGCGCCTTGATTTTTAGTATGTATAATACACACTATAGTCTTAACCTATCCTGCAAATTTCATCCAAATCGGATGATAAACGCGGAAGTTATTCAACTAACAAAGTTACGGACAAAATCAACTGAGTGGCGCCATCTATGTGAATTTTTTGAAACTGTAACATTTTGTAGTGATCGCTTTGCACTCAAAAGTACAGGGTCTCCTACTGTCGAGCTTGCTCCACCGTAACTTAATGCATTTTTTTTGAACAAACTTAATATATCCCCAGGGTATGTGATATGTGATTTAGATGTACATTAGGATTCATTGTTAGAGTGAAATGGATAATGGGATTAAAGAAAGTAGCCAATCAAAGTTAACAAACTAATTTGTCTTTCTTAGAAGCATACTACAGAGCATGAACAACGTTCGAAAGTCGTGAGTTGCTGAAGGATGGTAGGGGGAAGAAAGAAGAAAGAGGAAAGAAGAAGAAAAAAAGAAGAAAAACCTGTTTCCCGATTGCCTACATTAAAAAATGGTAAGTTGCGCAATCTGTACTAAAATACGTTACCTGTTGAGCAATGATCCAACTAAGTTACTATAAACTGTTGAGTATTTGACCGTTACAACATTTCCTACGTGCAAGGACGTCTCTGTCTCAAGGAGCTCTGTCAAACTATTTAACTACTTGTCGTTAATAAGATAATGTGTGGGTTCGAGGAGTGACCCTTTTTATTTTAATGCATATTTTAGGGCTCGTGTGGCCTGTAAAGCGTTTTATGAAATATTAATTTTTAAGAATCACGATCGTTTATGGCATGCTGTGTTAGTCACCCACCTGTAAGGCCTCTCTTCAAACAATGAAATTTAAGACAATGATCTCAGGATATTTCACGCAGACAAAAATCATATGGCTGACTATTTTATAGCTACTGCCATTTAACAGGATTGAAGGAACTAGCTAGTAGAATTTCTGAAGACGGTTTGGCGATTAATGTTTAAAGAAAGTTAACTATCTTGGCCGTGTGGTGGGAAAGGGAATTATTTGAAAGAATACGGATAAAAATTATTGTCATTTCAGATTATCTTGGGCCTCGCTCATTTACACAACTAAGCCGTTTCTTAGGCATGACGAGGTGGTATCAGAAATTTATTAGGAGCTACGCATCTAAAGTTTCTTCATTGACTGTCGCATTGTCAACTAGAAAGAAGTTCGAATGGACAGAATCGGCGTATCAAGCTCTTAAAGTAGAAATGTGTAAGGCCCAAGTTGACAGCTGTTTACACTAGAATTGATTAGTTTGATGTCAATATTGACTTGTTTGTAAACTAGTCTAAATGCAGCACCAAGATCAACCACAAGTCAAGGCCTCGGATCACGAAGATCACTCCCGCTCAGCCTTTAAATATCCCTTCGGGGAAACCACAACAGCGTTTTATCCCTTTCGTTCAGCATCGGATCGTGAAGATCAACTACTACAAGCCAGCATAGTTTCGAAGTACGAAGATCAACCTGTTGGGGAGACCCCAACGGCACCCTTCTCTTTTCACACTCTGCGCCACGGATCAAGAACCTCGGAAGTACATAGCGGGCAACTCTGGAGTGCGCGAAACACTTCAATCTCAGATGTCGGGAGTGTCGCCCGGAACTACTGAGCCTTGCTCTAGTACGACAACACGCCCTGTCCGAGGCCGAGGGATTCGCCGCCAAGCTCGTGCCATAATAGTAAGTCTGGAAGTATATTAATTTCACCCATCTACGTATCCACACTATCTGCGTCAAAGAAACTAACTTCGCCTTTTATTTACAGAGCTCTACAGCATAAAACAATTCCACAACCAATTTCGTCATCGTCAACATTGGACATCTAGGCTGACGGGGTAATCCTGCGCACACGGGCCGGACACTCCGGAAGTTACCCCGCCTCCCCTGGGAGCTACGGAAGAGATATTCCACCTGTCCGACTCGTAGGATATTCGGGAAGGGTCCCCCGGTCCGAGGGCGTGATCCTTGCTGCAGAGCTCAGCGACGGGACTGACGCGGTGGAATGGGTTCGAACCCAAGCGGCGAGAAGACCCCTGAAGTTTTTGGTGAAAACGGAAAGCAAACGTTTCCAAACTAAGATCAACCGAGTCGCCAACGTCATCGTATTTTTCCGCGCCCCGACGAAAAGGGGGTGTAAAGAAGCACTTTGCCACCCGCAATATTTTAGCACGAACCTAACCCGAAATTTTTGTATTGCCCGGCACCAAGCCACCTCATCTTTCATATAGCATGAAGCCACCCAATCATCACATCACTCTGACCTTACTAATTGAATAGCATGGACCAGCTGGCTCGGTATTCAGCTGTTTCAAGAGACGCCAATCATTGACTACCTATTAAATGCAATAAGGAGAGAATAGCCACTTGGGAATTCTAAAGCACTGTCATGTTCGCAATGATGCCTGTGGTTGTCCGTCGGCCCGTCTGTCCGTCCGTATGAACGAAAGGATCTCAGAGATGGTAAGACCTAGGAGCACCAGATTTGGTGTGAAGACTTCTAATAGTTGCACGCAGATCAAGTTTATTTCAAATTTTGGATACCACGTTCGCCCACAAAGTAAATAAAAAGGATAGCACTGGCAATCAACAAGCTAGAGGCATGAGCTTCGGCACGAACAATACTTGAATTAATAAGGATACATTGTGAAAATTTGATCAAGATCGGATAATAAGCACGGAAGATATCCGCAATTATTTAATTCTTTAATTTAGTGTGTTGTTGCTGCTGCGAGTTTACGCTCTCTCTTATATGCTCATTCGTTGAAGCATTTATACAGACATATTCGCACGCGCTGTGTTGGAGTGAGCTTTTCGCCCTCTCTCCCTCTCTCTTTTAAGTAGAGTGGTAGAGGTGCCACGAAGGCATGCTCAAATTCTTTAATATCTTTTTAGACCCTGTACTTTAAAAAAGTACAAATGGGTCTATTACGTTTGTGCATAAAAAATGTGCGTAACAGGCAGAAGGAGGCGTGGCAGACCCCATAAAGTATATATATTCTTGATCAGCATCAACAGCCGAGTCGATATAGCCATGTCCGTCTGTCCGTCTGTCTGTCTGTCCGTCTGTCCCTTTTTGAGTAACTAGATCTCAGAGACTATAAGAGCTAGAGACACCAAATTTGGCATGTATATACATCTATATCTTGCATTGAACGAGTTTGTTTAAGATTTTTGTCACACCCCCTCCGCCTCCGCAAATTAAAATACAAAATTTCCAAGTCGAATTACAAGAGCACCTTTGATGCTAGCAGCTTGATTTTGAGTATGTATAATACAGACTTTGGTCTGAACCTATCCTGCAAATTTTATCTAAATCGGATAATAAACGCGGAAAATATTCAACTAACAATGTTACGGGCAAAATCAACTGATATCTGCGTAGTGGCGCCATCTATGGGAACTTTTTGAAACTGAAACAATCTGTAGTGATCGCTTTGCACTTAAAAAGTACAAAGTCTCCTACTGTCGAGCTTGCTCCACCGTAGCTTAATGCATTTTGTTTTGGTCTATTTTATTTTTAATTTTTGTTATTTATTTAAAAATTTTTTTTTTGTTTTTATTTAGTATTTTGAAAATAACGTGCTCATTGTTGCTTAGACTTTTAAATACAATACAGACAGCACAAATACGAAACACAAATATAGTTAATAGAAAATTTGAGTGGCGTTCTCTACTACCCCGGGGTATTCTACTGTCGAGCTCTCCCGACTGAATGATACACTTTTTTAATTTTTGTTATAAATTTAAAAATTTTTTTTATTCTTAGAAGATAATTTGTGTGGCGTTCACTATTACCCCAGGGTATGCTACTATTGGGATCTCACGACTGAATTAAATTTTTTTTTTAACACACTTAATATACCCCCAGGGTATGTGATATGTGATTTAGATGTACATTAGGATGCATTGTTAGAGTG
The DNA here is from genome assembly GCA_037043535.1 of Drosophila putrida. NCBI lineage: Eukaryota > Metazoa > Arthropoda > Insecta > Diptera > Drosophilidae > Drosophila > Drosophila putrida. The sequence goes on from JBAMBI010000823.1 coordinate 15,492, forward strand.
AAATGGATAATGGGATTAAAGAAAGTAGCCAATCAAAGTTACAGAGCATGAACAACGTTCGAAAGTCGTGAGTTGGTGAAGGATGGTAGGGGGAAGAAAGAAGAAAGAGGAAATAAGAAGAAAAAAAGAAGAAAAACCTGTGTCTCGAATGCCTACTTTAAAAAATGGTAAGTTGCGCAATCTGTACTAAAATACGTTACCTGTTGAGCAATGATCCAACTAAGTTACTATAAACTGTTGAGTATTTGACCGTTACAACATTTCCTACGTGCAAGGACGTCTCTGTCTCAAGGACCTCTGTCAAACTATTTAACTACTTGTCGTTAATAAGATAATGTGTGGGTTCGAGGAGTGACCCTTTTTATTTTAATGCATATTTTAGGGTTCGTGTGGCCTGTAAAGCGTTTTATGAAATATTAATTTTTAAGAATCACGATCGTTTATGGCATGCTGTGTTAGTCACCCACCTGTAAGGCCTCTCTTCAAACTATGAAATTTAAGACAATGAACTCAGGATATTTCACGCAGACAAAAAACATATGGCTGACTATTTTATAGCTACTGCCATTTAACAGGGTTGAAGGAACTAGCTAGTAGAATTTCTGAAGACGGTTTGGCGATTAATGTTTAAAGAAAGTTAACTATCTTGGCCGTGTGGTGGGAAAGGGAATTATTTGAAAGAATACGGATAAAAATTATTGTCATTTCAGATTATCTTGGGCCTCGCTCATTTACACAACTAAGCCGTTTCTTAGGCATGACGAGGTGTTATCAGAAATTTATTAGGAGCTACGCATCTATAGTTTCTTCATTGACTGTCGCATTGTCAACTAGAAAGAAGTTCGAATGGACAGAATCGGCGTATCAAGCTCTTAAAGTAGAAATGTGTAAGGCCCCAGTACTTCATGCTCCCAATTGGCTTATGGGACAAAGTTAGCTCGGTGGACTCTCAAGCTCCAAGCATATGACTTTACCATAAAGCATCGAAAAGGTAAGAATATTGTTTCAGATGCTTTGTCATGTACGCACACGGAAGGTCAATCAGTATTAGATGTTGATAAGTTTATCGATGTGAAGTGTCCATATTTTAAATCGGAAGATTATAAAGCTCTTAAGTCCAAGGTTTTGCAGTATCATTTATCGTCGAAAGGAACAGGAAATAGAGTTGCAGACGATGTGATTTGAAATTATGGCTACCAAAAGTGAACCAGTTTGAGATATGTAAAATATTACAAGAGCAATTTGATGCTAGCGCCTTGATTTTTATTAAGCCAGCTATGGAAATTTTTGAAACTGAAACAATCTGTAGTGATCGCCGTTGCACTCAAAAGTACAGGGTCTCCTACCGTGGGGTCTCCTACTGTCGAGAGCTTGCTCCACCGTAGCTTAATGCATTTTTTGTTATAAATTTAAAAAATTTTTTGTTATGAAGAAAGGGGTATTCTACTGTGGGGCTCTCCCGACTGCAGGATATTTATTTTTTATGTGCATGTCGGCTCCCAGGCCGTTGCCACGACTCACAGGCTTACGAAGGCATCACCTAAAAGAAGTTGATAGACAGCACTACACACATTTTGCTAGGCTATTGCGAAGCGCATTAATGGGCTCGATGTTCCTGTAGTATTGGGTAAAACTGCAAAACCTCAACGGTTCATTTAAAAGTTATGCATTGACTATCTTAGTCCATACTCTCGTTCCAAGGTTGGTCATATTGGAATATTTAGTTATAGTACTTGACCATCTCACTGAATTTCCGCTTTGAAACCATTTCGCAAACTTACAGCAGATGCCCTTTTGCCTTATTTAGAACAATAATTGTTTCACTGTTTTGGTGTACCCAAAGTTACAGTGTCGGATAATGGAGTTCAATTCAAATCGCATAAATTTAAAGAGTTACTCCAGAAGTATCATTCTTTCATTGCCGTTTATGTCCCGCAAGCAAACGCATCCGAGCGTGTTAATAGATCGGTTAAAGCTGCCATGAAAGCCTACAATAATTCTACTAAAGCGAATTTGGATGGAAAACTAAGTAGCATATGCTGTTCCTTAAGATCCAGCTGGCATTCCGCTACAAATCACACCCCATATAGACTAGCGTTTGCTCAAAATATGGCTACAACTGGATCGACTTATAAAATATTGCAGGACTTGAATTTGTTAGAATTTGTTGATTATCAAGCCTCGAATAAGGCCAAGCTTGGTAATAGTAATCATGAGTTGGAAAATGTACAAGGGCAGATCGTAGGAAAGTACCATGCGAAAGGCATCAAACAAAAGTTAGGTTGTAAACATTGGAGCCGCTCTACGCGTGTTATATTTGTGGTATATTACAACTTCCCAAACTCGATTTTGCCAGGGGGAGTCGAAGTAACGCTTGTCGCTTAATTATAAATTTTAAATTCGTCAACAGCCCGGAAGTAGGACCTAGTTATACCCTGAGGGGGTATATTAAGTTTGTTAAAAAAAAGTATGTAACAGGCAGAAGGAGGCGTGGCAATGTATATATATTCTTGATCAGGGCGACAAGCTGAGTCGATATGGCCATGTCCGTCTGTCCGTCTGTCTGTCCGGCTGTGTGAACAACGAGATCTCAGAGATGATAAGACCTAGAAGCACCAAATTTGGTATGAAGACTTCTTATACTTGCACGCAGATCAAGTTTGTTTCAAATTTTGGATGCCACGCACCCTTCACCCGCAATATAAGAAAAACCATAACTCTGGTAATTATCAAGCTAGAGACTTGAGACACGGAAGATGTCCGCAATTATTTAATACTTTAATTAAATGTGTTTTTGTTGTTGTGAGTTTTCGCCCTTTTCCCTCTCTCCCTCTCTCTTTCAAATTATCAAGTGGTAGAGGGGCCGAGTAGGCAGACGGGAGATCGTGATTTGAGACCCAGTAACAGCGCGCTTAAATTCTTTTCTTATTTATTTTTTAAATTTTTGTTAAACATTTAAAATTATTTTTTTATATTTAGAAGAAGTTTTGTGTGGCGTACTCTAATACCACAGGGTACGCTACTGTTGGGATCTCCCGACTGAACTATATATTTAGCTCTCAAAACTTTTCTTCATTAGCTCGAGGAAGCTCTCCTGTAAATGTGACGCAGCTGCATTACGCTCAGAGGCGAGGCGTGTTCTCCTTCCATTATGCATTAAGTGGCAACGATCCTCCACGTCTTATCAACCCCGGCTGTTCGTCGGCTAACTATCCGCGCTAACATAGCGAGCAAGGATGCATTTCCCGGCTGGAAGACGATGACACCTAGCGAACCGGAGCCGTTAGGATCGCATGTGGAGACCCCGAGCAATGGTAAAGAGCTCTGGCACCAGGACTGAGAAACCCAGTTCCACTGGGTTAGGTTCATGGGGGCAACTTGAAAATGGTGTACCATTTTAACGTCCCCATCCCTTCGGGGGAAACCAAACCGATGTGTGCTCTCTAGTAGTACCAACGGAGCCGGGTGCTCGCGTCAACGAGCTGGAGGACGATGATGCGGGCGAACCGCAATCATTGTCGGAGGACAAGATTATTCGCAGCTAAACGCTAACTTAATCCCTGACGCATACCCGCTACCCAGGATCCATCACATTCTGGAGCGACTTCGGATACGCGCGCTACATATCGACGTTGGACTTGAAGAGTGGTTACTGGCAAATTCCCATGGCACGCAACAGCAGAGAATACACAGCATTCACGGTACCCGGCAGAGGACTATTCCACTGGAAGGTGATGCCTTTTGGCTTACATTCGGCACCTGCAACGTTCCAAAGAGCATTGGACAGCGTCATCGACCCCGACATGGAACCCTTCGCATTCGCGTAACTGGGTGACATCGTCGTCAGCGGAACAACACTAGAGGAACACGTGAAAAACCTAGGAGAAGTTTTCCGAAGGCTTAGACAAGCAAACTTGCGACTCAACAGGGCGAAATGTAAATTCTTCCGGTCTACCTTGGCATGCTGCCTGGTACCGTCGCTTCGGTCCCGAACTGTCTCAGCGGCCATCGCCCAACCCATGTCGTCCTTGCTAGAAAGGGGCAGAAATGGGAGTGGGAGGAGCAGCAAAAGGCATTCGAGGATCTCAAAGTACGCCTGACCGAAGCACCAGTTCTCGCTTGCCCGGATTTTAACGAGATGTTCGTTTTGCAAACAGACGCAAGCGACTTTGGATTGGGAGCTGTTTTGAATCAACAACACCAAGGAGCAGAAAGAGTGATCGCCTATGTCAGCCGGCGATTGGTTAAAGCCGAGGAAAATTACTCAGCAACCGAGAAGGAATGCCTGGCTATAGTGTGGGCAATACGCAAGCTTCGCTGTTACCTCGAGGGCTACCTTTCTGACGTCGTGACTGATCACCTCGCACTCAAATGGCTCAACAGCATCGAAAACCCAACCGGAAGGATCGCACGCTGGGCACTAGAACTGCAACAGTACCAGTTCGACGTGTACTACCGAAAAGGAAACCAAAACATCGTGGCCGACGCACTGTCCCGTCAACCCTTAGACATCACTCTGAAGCTAGCACAGGAGGAGAAGACACCGTGCAAATGGATACACTGACTCACGCGACGTATCTTAGAGGCTCCGGACAAGTCCCCGGACTTCATCATTGAAAGCGGCCAGATTTACCGACATCTCGGCCTTCGACCCGAAGAGGAGGACTACGTGCCCTGGAAGTTGTGTGTTCCGTCCGAACATCGACCCCGGGTACTGATCGATTGTCATGACCACGCAACCGCAGGACATCTGGGCATACGCAAGACCATCGCAAGGATATCTCAACGTTACTACTGGCCAGGAATGTTCCGAGACGTAACACGCTACGTGAGACAATGCGAGAGGTGCCAGAAATTCAAGGTGAGCCAACTGAAACCCGCAGGACGGGTCAGCACCCGTCAAGTGGACGAACCGAAAATTTTCTGAGACTAGTGCCTTTGCTGGGAATTTTCTGAGAATTTTCTTGGACTTTGGGCTTTTCTGAGACTTTTGCTGGGAATTTTCATAACTTGGGACTGAGCTGGGAATGACATTTTCTGGCGGGCTCAGGGTTTATATTAAGAAAATAAATATATATATAAAAAAATATATCATTCAGTCGAGAGATCCCGACAGTAGAATAGAACGCCACTCAAATTTTATATTAATTATATTTGTGTTTCGTATTTGTGCTGTCTGTTTGTATTTAAAAGTCTTAGCAACAATGAGCACGTTATTTTCAAAATAACTAAATAAAAACTTAAAAAACAATTTTTAAATGTATAACAAAAATTAAAAAAAAAATTTAAGAATTTAAGCATGATTTTACTGGGACTCGAACCATGATGTCCCGTCTATCAAGGTGAAGGTATAAACAGGAGGCCTGGTTGGTAATGATATTTTAAAAAAATATATATAAAATTTTTCCCAAATGGGTATGAAACACGCGGTCTAAATATGAATGTCTCGTGGGCATTTCGAGGCAACACAAACTAAAATGGTTTATGCTAATCTGGGTACCTATTCTACTTCGACTACCAAATGTCTCCAGATGTCCCTGCAATTACAGAAAATTTGTAATATCTGGGACGTCTGGAGTGAGTAATAGAGCGTCAGAAGAAAACGCTGACTCCCCTCGCAAAATTAGCTATGAAATCCTACCTGAGGAGGTTCAAGAGAACGAAGGAGGCTAATTTTTGACTAAAATATTTGTATGCTTAAATATAAATGATATGACTACACATAATTTCTCTTATTACCTAGATCAATTAGTTACGCTCCACTACACTCGTGGATTTGTTAAACACGTAAGAATTACATGCAGTACAGCGGTTCTTATTCTCGCCTCTAAAAATGTATTCAAAAAGAAAATACGATGTTATTGCCCCTTGTGTGTTTGTTTATTATGTCAAGAACACGATCATTGTAAGCCCAATTGACCTATACTAACTATATATATATATAGCCTGAGTAGCCTTTACATTTACAATAATTTAGAACAAAGTGGCACTTCGTATCTGTAACTTATAAATTAAATTGCACTAATTTTTTCACAAAATGAAAATTTATATTTCATTATTATGCGCTAATTAAAAGCGCTCCTGACAATAGGGCAATGCCTGAAATTGAAGGCATGTACTATACGACAATTAATCCACATGAACAAAGGAAAGCATCGAATATTCCATTAGATGAGAATTAGATGAGCATACGTAAAAGAAAAAAGAACAAAAAACGCTCTTAAATATCGATCGATCCTCGTTGACTAGCTTTTACAGAGGACTATTTGCCATTGGCATTGTACTGATCATTTTGTTAATATTACTTTACAAATACGTAAGGAGTTTGAAAATAAAAGACGTGTCGAAAAATGTGGTTCAAAAATCCGAGGGAAGTTCGCAAACGGAGCATGAAGATATAGATTACAGAGAGAAGATTGCAGAATAGAAAGATAATGATTCAATTTCAGAACAACTTTTTGACTCTTTAATCGGAGAAGCCCAGCAAAAGACGATGACGAACCAAAGACTCGAAAGTAAACTAGAAAATATAAGCTTGAAAGACAGTAATCGTAGAGCGCTTCTTAACCTATCTGGGCCAGAAGATATTATGTCGACCAACAAATGCTTGAAAGATGGTATGAAATTGATAGACAAAACTGTTCAAGTAACCGTTACACTTAAACTATCCTGGCCTTTGATTACAGGCTTAAAAACTTCTTATAAGGGACTTAAGCTTCACATAGATGATATTTTATCCATCAGTGAAGATAGTGAAATTGTCTTTGAAGATTTGCAAGTACTTTTTCAATTATCTGTCAATGGGCAAGACTCCCCAATTTTGATTGAAGGACTATCAGATGACCAATTGCTCGTCTTCAGTCATGTACTAAACAGGACTGCCAGGCGGAACATAATGACGACTCAGCTCCTGTCAATCCAACTAAGTGTGATGAAATTATATCTGACCAACAAACTGTAGTCGCTCAAGTAATCGCAAAAATAAAAGACGAAAGTGATGAGAAAGTGAATTGACCTATACTAACTATATATATATAGCCTGAGTAGCCTTTACATTTACAATAATTTAGAACAAAGTGGCACTTCGTATCTGTAACTTATAAATTAAATTGCACTAATTTTTTCACAAAATGAAAATTTATATTTCATTATTATGCGCTAATTAAAAGCGCTCCTGACAATAGGGCAATGCCTGAAATTGAAGGCATGTACTATACGACAATTAATCCACATGAACAAAGGAAAGCATCGAATATTCCATTAGATGAGAATTAGATGAGCATACATAAAAGAGAAAAAGAACAAAAAACGCTCTTAAATATCGATCGATCCTCGTTGACTAGCTTTTACAGAGGACTATTTGCCATTGGCATTGTACTGATCATTTTGTTAATATTACTTTACAAATACGTAAGGAGTTTGAAAATAAAAGACGTGTCGAAAAATGTGGTTCAAAAATCCGAGGGAAGTTCGCAAACGGAGCATGAAGATATAGATTACAGAGAGAAGATTGCAGAATAGAAAGATAATGATTCAATTTCAGAACAACTTTTTGACTCTTTAATCGGAGAAGCCCAGCAAAAGACGATGACGAACCAAAGACTCGAAAGTAAACTAGAAAATATAAGCTTGAAAGACAGTAATCGTAGAGCGCTTCTTAACCTATCTGGGCCAGAAGATATTATGTCGACCAACAAATGCTTGAAAGATGGTATGAAATTGATAGACAAAACGGCTCAAATAGCCGTTACACTTCTTACCTTATCTGGGCCTTTGATTCCAGGCTTAAAAACTTCTTATAAAGGACTTAAGCTTTACATAGATGATATTTTGTCCATCAGTGAAAATAGTGAAATTGTCTTTGAAGATTTGCAAGCACTCTTTCAATCATCTGACAATGGGCAAGACTCCCCAATTTTGACTGAAGGATTATCAGATGACCTAATTGATCGTCTTCAATCATATATTAAACAGGCACGGCAGGCGGAACATAATGACGACTCAGCTCCTGTCAATCCAACTAAGTGTGATGAAAATATATCTGACCAACAAACTGTAGTCGCTCAAGTAATCGCAAAAATAAAAGACGAAAGTGATGAGAACGATGCAACTTACCAAGATGAACTAAACAGTGACCAACCATCTCAAGGCGAAAGTGATAAAAACGATGTATCATACCAAGATGGACTAAACAGTGACCAGTCATCTCTAGACGAACGTGATAAAAACGACCCGTTGGTGAGCCTTGTGTGCTTGAACTCGTTAATGATTAATTTTTGACTAAAATATTTGTATGCACAAATATAAATTATATGACTACACATAATTTCTCTTATTACCTAGATCAATTAGTTACGCTTCACTGCATTCGTAGATTTGTTAAACAGGCAGTACAGTAGTTCTTATTCTCGCCTCTAAATATTTATTCAAAACGAAGAGACGATGTTATTGCCCGATCTGTGTTTGTTTATTATGTCAAGGACACGATCCTTTTTGGATATCCAAGATACATATGTAGACAGTGCTGTTTGTGAGTGTCAATGAAAATCGTATGTTAATCGTATTACCAATTATTGTTTTTAGACCCTGTACTTTAAAAAAGTATAAAAGGGTCTATTACGTTTGTGCAAAGAAAAATGTGCTTAACATGCAGAAGAATGCGTGGGATGTAAACGCTGAAGTTATTCAACTAACAATGTTATGGGCAAAAGTAAGAAGAAGAAACGCTAGCGCCCTTTGGTGCATATCGGATTACTATAGAATATAGCTGTTATTGGAACAAACGGTTGGAAATCAACATTTAACAAATTTTGTAAAAAAATCTGACGGCTTATACAGGGATACGGATAGGATACGGAGTTCATTGAAATCCACTCCTGATTTTCTATAGATACCATCTTGTTGATCCATTTATGTGGGTTGGTATTTCAGCATGAGTATCAACACGAGTATCGATCGAAAAAGATCCGATCTTCTTCAGAAAAGCCGAACGTGAGTTGCAGTTCGGCCTATGATGTGAGAGGTTGTGACGACAGTTGCTCAAACTACGAAAGACGCACATTCAGATTTCGCAATTATAACTATTATTAAGTATTTACTCAGTTAATTAATAAAGCACCACTTATATTGTCTGAAAGAAAAAATAGACGATTTATATTTCATATAAAATGACGTGTTTTGTTTCGATCGCTTCTAGTTGCGCAGGACACTTGCTGTGTTGTTGTTGATTGTTGTTGATTGTTATTGATCTTTTTATACCCAGGGGTATATTAGGTTTGTTAAAAAAATAAAAGTATGTAACAGGCAGAAGGAGGCGTGGCAGACCCCATAAAGTATATATATTCTTGATCAGGGCGACAAGCCGAGTCGATATAGCCATGTCCGTCTGTCCGTCTGTCCGTGTAAGTAACAAGATCTCAGAGATGGTAAGACCTAGAAGCTCCAAATTTGGTGTGAAGACTTGTTATACTTGCACGCAGATCAAGTTTATTTCAAATTTTGGATGCCACGCCCCTTCGCTCACTCTGTTAATAAACAAGCTAGAGCTTTGAGCTTCGGCACTAACAATACTTGGATACATATGGATGCATCGTGAAAGTTTCATCAAGATTGGATAATAAACATGGAAGATATAAGGATATTTATCACGCCAATATGATCACAACAACAAAATGCGCTTGTTTTTGTTGTTGTTGGTTTACCAATAGTCAAACCAGCCAACAACAATGTCACGCACATATTTACACACATACGCACAATCTTACATGTATTGGTATCTATTTCACATATGCATGCATGCAAAGCACAGTGCTGTGCATTTGGCTAAGTACCCGTAGGCTTGACCATAGCTAAAATTCTAGCTAATAGCATTTCATTCGCAATTGTAGCTATTGCAATTTCAAAATAGCTAGATCTACCTACAAAATAGCAAACAAGGCAGCACTGAAACACACATGCATTGCTCTATTGCTCTCATTAGCAATTGTTCTCTCTTTATTCGCTCTCAAATGATATTCGCGCTCTCTTTCTGAGAAGCCTGGCACGCGGCACTGTACGAGATTTGTCATTAATAATAATTATTAAAATTTTTAATAATATTAATTATAAATTAATACTAATTATTTAAATAAATTAACTCTAATTATTTAAATAAAAAAAAACTAAAATTCTTAATAATATAAATTACTAAATTAGAATTAATTATTAAAATTTGTTAATTTTTGTAATACATTTAAAAATTGTTTTTAAATACAAAACAGACAGCACAAATAGGAAACAGAAATATGATTAATAGATAATATAAAATTTGTGTGGCGTTCTCTACTACCCCTGGGTATTCTACAGTCGGGCACTCCCGACTGAATGATAACTCGTTGTTGTTGTTATTGTTATTATTGTCTTTGTTGCTGTTTTTGTTGTTGTTGTGCTGTAATTATCACTAGTTTTAAGGAAAAATCACTACAAAAACTAACTATGTAATTATTTAATTATTAAAAATTTTAATACACATTGGGAGCAGGCTGCAGTAACTCAACATTCGAGTTTTGGATTGATGATTAATAATCAGGAAACGCTGATGGATTTTTTAATAAAACATAATCTTATTTTGAAAGAAAAGATTTGTCTAAAATGTGGTGCGATCTGTAAGTTCAGCCGGATCGAGATGATGGACGTGATCTTCGTGATCCGAGGCTTTGACTTGTGGTTGATCTTGATGCTGTATTTAGACTAGTTTACAAGTCAATGTTGACATCAAACTAATCAATTCTAATCTAAACAGCTGTCAACTTGATCGACTGTTGTCTTGCCTGTAGATTGAGAATGGGAAAAACGTAAGTTGACGTTACGAGTGTGAACATAGTGTGAATGCCTTCTGTCAACTGCTGAAGTCACAATTGGAGCGTTGGTGCAATTCGTCAACCGGTTTAGTTTGAGTTTTAAAATAATTGATAATAATTAGTAATCTGTGAGTTTGGCTATACTGTCTTAAGAATTAAAAAAGGTTTTCATACTAAACGTTGATTGCGAACCGATCGTTCCTATGGCAACTATATAATATAGTTGTCCGATTTAAACTAATTTTGGGCAGCTACAGTAAATGGAACAAAAATACTAATATAAATTCATTTATAAGTATTTAAATACAAAAAGATATATTGGTATTACCAGAGTTATATTGCGGTGCAAATATAAGAAGTCTTTACACAAAATTTGGTGCTTCTAGGTCTTACCATCTCTGAGAACTCGTTGTTCATACGGACGGACAGACGGACATGGCTATATCGACTCAAGAATATATATACTTTATGGGGTCTGCCACGCCTCCTTCTGCCTGTTACATACTTTTTTTTGACCAAACTTAATATAGTGACATATCTGCCATACAAATCCGTCATAAACACTAACGATCTTTTGCAAAGCTTCACTTTCCAAAAGCTTATTGAAGACACATCACTTCTCAAAGCTTATCAAAGACACATGCAAAATTATTAAGAACTCAAACGTAAACTTTAGAACTCAAATGTAAACTAACAGAATCCAAATAAGTAAACAAATGTAAACAGACAGCCAGCAGAGCTTTGAAGGTTTGCTGTGCCCAGATCAAAAATCTTGTAGTTAGTTTTAAGTTGACTTTTAACAAATAAAGTACATAAAAATAAAAATAAATTAAAATATTATTTTTTATTTAACATGCAATTGTTGAACAGTTAATTGGCGCAGCCGGTAGGATATCGAAAAGTTATAAGTAATATCCGTGATCCTATTCAATCAAGTGACAAAGAATCCTTGCACAACCAAGATTCTTTAAGATTGAGCACGCGAATTGCCGCGAAATAGTGATTCGGTAAACTTTACAATTTAATATAACGAATCGATATCCGCATAAGAACCTGTGTGCATTAAATTAATTAAAAGACCTATTTTGTGGCCCACTAGATAAAGTGTGACCGCCACTACAGTGAATTTTAATTAATCAACAAGTGCACAGTGCAGTTCACTTAATACATAAGTCTCATTATACTGAGCAGTACGTGAACAAAAATCAGTGGCCCGCTAGATAAAGCGTGACCGCCACCCAAATTATATAATTAAACACATTAGCCCGCTTCAAGAGTGTGACCGCTACCTTACCCCGTTAAATCAAACAAGAAATATCAAAAAACATGGCATTAACAAACGAAAACCTAATCAAACAAGAAATATCAACAAACATGGCATTAACAAACGAAAACCTAACTCAATTACTTCGACAAATCCGCCAAGTACCTCAATTTTCTGGAGATCCATGCAGCCTCAGTCCTTTCATCAAGCGAATTGAGTACTTGATGAGTCTTTACCCTACCAATGACAAACGACAGAAGGCCGTAATTTTTGGAGCCATTGAATTACAAATCGTTGGAGATGCAGAAAAAGTATCACAGCTCGGATTCCACAACGAATGGACAACTCTAAAAGGTGCCCTAATCGATGAGTTCAAGACGCAAACACCTCTGGAAGAATTACTACAACGTCTCTACTCTACACCTTACAAAGGTAACTTACGTCTTTTTGTGAAGAATTAGAAGATAAGAGTACAATTATAATAAACAAATTAAGCTTAGAAGGCGATCTAAATAATTCAATTGTTTATACCCAAGCAATGGCTACCACAATCAAAAATACCATTCAACGCAAACTCCCAGATAGATTATTCATGACCTTGGCAAGGTATGATATTTCAACAGTACAAAAGTTACGACAAATTGGTCAGCAAGAAGGTCTATACGAAGACCCAATTTCTGAAAAAAACAAGAAACCTGATAATCGTCCAAAGTTAGGCGTTAATTTTATAAACCCAAGTACTAACAACAAAACTAATATCGATCACAACAAAAACACTTATCCCAAACAACAATTCAGTCACCCCTTCAATCCATTCAGGTTTCCCACGCAAGCCCAAAACTTGAATGTAAACAGTAACCAAACACCTTATCAACAAGTCCCACAGACTAGGCAACAACAATTCGATCAGAATAGACAATTGTATAATGAATTCAGAGAAGACTTAAATCGCGACCGACAGAATGACACCCGAAACTATAGCCAGCCCCCACAACAGCAAAGAGTGCCAACTAAGCGTTTTAAAGAAGGGAGCGGACAGTCGCGCATGCAAATTGACGACGACCAATACGATAAACAAAACGGACAGTACCACGAAGATCAATTACAGTATACAGAGACTGAGATGCAATTAGATCCGCAATGTCAACAAGCCGAAAATTTTCCAATAGTAGCCTGGGAACACACCAATACATAGAAATTATGTTTAACAATCACAAATACCGATGCATAGTAGACACTGGATCTTCAATAAACATGATGACGCAAAATTTTTTTAATCTTCAAGTCCATAGTAAACAAATAATTGTCCGAAGTATGACAGGGTATTCACATCTAAATAAATTTGTTAATCTGCCAGCCAATGGGTTATTCCAGCAAAGCCAACAATTTTATATACATCAGTTTTCACCTTATTACGATATCCTCTTAGGTAGAAAAGTTTTAATGGAAAATAATGGCATAGTAGATTACACTGAAAAAATTACAATAATTAATGACAGAAAATTCTTTCACAAAGAACTACAATTAAATGAATCAAGTTCTTCAAAAAATTTTGACGGAGTCTTACAAGAAAACAACTTTACAAAAGAAGTCTCTTACGCATTGAACAATGGTCTTAATTCAGAACGTACATACCGCTTAGACCACCTGAACGAAGAAGAGAAAAATAAATAACAAAACTTCTGAAACAATTTGACGACATCATACCGAAAATGAAGACTTAACATTCACCAGTGTCATACGTCACGAGATTAAAACATCACACGATAACCCAGTATACAAAAGACCATACTCCTACCCATTCGCATACGAGACCGAAGTTAATAACCAAATTGACGAAATGTTGAAACAAGGGATCATACGCGAAAGCAATTCCCCATATTGCAGCCCTTTATGGATCGTACCAAAGAAAACAGATGCTTCAGGTAAAGAGAAATTTAGATTGGTGGTCGATTATCGTAATTTAAATGAAATTACTATAAACGACAAATTTCCAATTCCGAATATGGACGAAATATTGGGTAAACTTGGCAAATGCCAGTATTTCACCACAATTGATTTAGCAAAAGGCTTCCATCAAATCGAAATGGATCCTAAATCAATACCTAAAACAGCATTCTCAACGAAACATGGCCATTACGAGTATACTCGTATGCCTTTCGGGCTAAAAAATGCCCCAGCAACATTTCAACGTTGCATGAACTTTGTCCTGAAAGACCTCATTAACAAGCATTGCCTTGTATATTTAGATGACGTCATTGTCTATTCCACATCTCTTAATGAACACCTAGACTCACTGAGAAAGGTTTTTGAGAAACTTAAAGAGGCAAATTTAAAACTTCAACTGGACAAATGTGAATTTCTTAAGAAACAAACTGATTTCTTAGGACATACTATAAGTCCAGAAGGCATACGACCGAATAAAGATAAAACAAAAGCAATTGAACAATTTCCAATACCGAAAAGCTCAAAAGAAATAAAATCATTTTTAGGTCTTTGTGGTTATTATAGAAAATTCATTCCGGACTTCGCTAAAATAGCAAAACCCATGACTGTCTTTTTGAAAAAAGGAGCAAAAATCGACACCAAAAATGATGAGTATAACAAATCTTTTGAGAAACTGAAAACATTAATTATGAGTGATCCAATTCTCATTTGCCCTGACTTTACAAAAACGTTCCAACTTACTACTGACGCTAGTAACTTCGCAATAGGAGCCGTGTTATCACAAAATAACAAACCAGTTAGTTTTGCAAGTAGAACTCTTAATGACCATGAACAAAATTATAGCACAATAGAAAAAGAATTACTAGCTATTGTTTGGGCAACGAAATATTTTCGTCCGTTTTTATATGGAGTCCCTTTTGATATTCTAAGCGATCATAAACCACTTGTTTGGTTGAATAACATTAAAGAACCTAATATGAAATTACAACGTTGGCGAATAAAACTCAGTGAATATAATTTCAAAATAAATTACTTGGAAGAAGACTAAATAGAGAACTACAAGCGTATCAGAAATAGCGAAAATTACATTCAAATCACCGAGAAACCTTAAACATTTTGCGAGGCAAATTGAATTTGTAAAGATACCATAGATCAAATAGACATTGAAAAGTACTTCACTAAAACAAAAATAAAAATTAAATACACAGAAATCACAGATTCAAAGCAAAAGATCTCCTTTTGAAATATTTTCTAAATCACACAAGCGTAATCTACATCGAAAATGACAAAGACTTTTTAATTTTCCAACAAGCATATCAAGACATTATAAACCCACACAGTAACTTAAAAATCCTAAAAAGCATTATAAAATTAAAAGATATTAAAACCTACCCCGAATTCAAAGAGTTAATCATCACTCAACATATTAAATTGTTACATCCAGGTATAGAAAAAATGATCCGACTTTTCAAAGAAACTCATTATTTCCCAGACTACCACAAACTAATTCAAAATATCATTAATGATTGTGAAACCTGCAATCTTGCAAAGACAGAACACAGACCCACGAATTTAACTTTTGAATTAACTCCGGAGATAAATAACCCTAGAGAGCTATGTATAGACTTTACGCTATTGATATGAACTTTTAATGCATGACGTATATCTGCATATAAAAACAATAGTAGAGATTGGCTAGAAGCTAAACGTGCCCTTACTAGAATTTTTAACGACATGGGAAAACCGTATAAAATCAAAGCAGATAAAGACTCAGCATTTATGAGCAATTCCTTAAAATGTTGGCTGAACACGGAAGAAATAAAACTTGATATCACCACAAGTAAAACAGGAATAGCGGATGTAGAACGTCTCCATAAAACAATTAATGAAAAAATTCGAATTATTAATACAGATAATAATCGGGAAAACAAAGAGACTAGAATGGAAACAATTTTATACACTTACAACCATAAAACTAAACATAACACAACTGGACAGACACCAGCTTACATATTACTTTACGCAGGCACACCCTTTTACAATACCCAATTGATAAAGGAAAACAAAATTAACAAACTGAACGAAAAAAGACAAGATTATGAGATTGACACAGAATTCAGACAAGCACCGATAACACGTTCAAAATCCAAAAATCCGTTTAGAAAAACTGGCATAATAGAACAATTAGATGACAAACACTATAATGAAAATAACAAAGGACAGAATATTGTCCACTACAGAGGTAAATTCAAAAAGAAAAAGAAAACTAATGACAGTAAATACTTACAGGCAACAGACACCTCCCACTCATCGGACTCACAATAATCATGATGACAACTATGACTACATTGACAACAGCAGGAATGATAGAAATCAACCCAATCGAAAATAACCAAGGATTTATTTTATTCGAATCAGGAACAATACAGATCCCCATAACATTTATTAACCATTGTCTCACAATTAATATTACACAAATCGAAGAAACATTTAATAATCTGTTAAATGAAAGTTCACAATTCAGTAATGTCCCACAAATTAATTATTTAATTCAAAAATTAAACAGAGAAATGAACGGCATTCGCTTGACAAAACGAAACAAACGAGGACTATTCAATTTTGTAGGTTCAGCACACAAATATCTTTTTGGCACTTTAGACGAAGACGACAGACAACAAATTGAACAGCAAATTAATACGCTAGCGCAAAATACCATACAAGTCAGCAATCTAAATCATATCATTGACAGTCTCAATGACGGCATAAAAATGATCAATAACCAAAGTAAAGCTATACGGACAGAGCAGAAAATTAACCTTTTAATATTTAACATTGAACATTTCACTGAGTATATCGAAGACATCGAAATGGGTTCACAACTCACACGACTGGGAATTTTCAACCCTAAGTTACTTAAACATGACCAACTTGGCAACATTCATTACAAAAATCTCATGGATATAAAAACCTCTGCATGGTATAACACAGTCACTAATGAGATATTCTTAATGTCTCATATTCCCACTAACACAATTGAAAAATCAACTTTCTTAATCACACCATACCCTGACAATAATGGACAAATTATCAGTGAAAATACTGCAGGCAAATTTTATTTACACAATAATTATGTTATAAACACTCTTACAAAAAATATTATTAAAGACCATTGTATTGTCAATATTATAAAACATGAGACACCAATTTGCACTTTCCAAAAATATCGTAAGGAATATTACATTCAATATGTTAAACCAAACATACTAATAACATGGAATCTGACACGAGAAAAACTTGATCAAAACTGTAATAGCCAAGAAATTTACATTGAAAATAATAAAATAATTAAAGTATTTAATTGTACTGCAGAACTTAAACAGGTTTCAATATCAAACAATATTCAACAATACACAAACCTAATATTCACTGAACACAATGTAACTAAAATTGAGCCAATGTCACACATAGAAATTAAAGAAATGATTTTGTTTAATAATAAGAACAACACAATTTATAAAAATATATTGATAATCACTTTTTTATATTAGCCATAAGTTGCATATTTTATATCTACAAGAAATGCAAAACAACACCAAACAATATTATAACCAAATATTTAACACCAAAAACAACCAAGAAAATCGAAATAATTAACAAAGAAATAGAAAAAGAAACCAATTTAGAAACAGTTGCAGAAGTGATCACCATTGAAACCCCAATACCACAATTATATCCAAACATAAACGCTTGAGGACAAGCTGAAATCTAAGGGATGGGGGAGTGACATATCTGCCATACAAATCCGTCATAAACACTAACGATCTTTTGCAAAGCTTCACTTTCCAAAAGCTTATTGAAGACACATCACTTCTCAAAGCTTATCAAAGACACATGCAAAATTATTAAGAACTCAAACGTAAACTTTAGAACTCAAATGTAAACTAACAGAATCCAAATAAGTAAACAAATGTAAACAGACAGCCAGCAGAGCTTTGAAGGTTTGCTGTGCCCAGATCAAAAATCTTGTAGTTAGTTTTAAGTTGACTTTTAACAAATAAAGTACATAAAAATAAAAATAAATTAAAATATTATTTTTTAT
This sequence comes from Drosophila putrida, assembly GCA_037043535.1. Classification (NCBI taxonomy): domain Eukaryota; kingdom Metazoa; phylum Arthropoda; class Insecta; order Diptera; family Drosophilidae; genus Drosophila; species Drosophila putrida. The sequence continues at coordinate 33,640 of JBAMBI010000823.1, forward strand.
TTAACATGCAATTGTTGAACAGTTAATTATATATTCTTGATCAGTATTCAACAGCCGAGTCGATATAGCCATGTCCGTCTGTCTATCAGTCTCGTCTTATGTCACTTAGATTCAGAGATTAAAGCTTATGAGAATACCTAAACTTGAGCAAATTTAAGTCAACTATCTAATTCAACATATGTAATGCTATTAAGAAACAAGTTTGATCATTTAGAGCTTAGCCACTACAATCCGACAATTTGCATAACAGTATCGAGATCTTGAATCAACATAGATGATCAAATGAATACTTGCACAATCAAGATTCTAAAGATTGACCACCAAATTGCATGCATAATCAGTGATTCGTAAACTTACAATGTTAATATAACTGAATCGATATCCGTCATAAGAACCTGTTGCATTACATTAGTTAGCAGACTTATATCGTGACACTAGATCAAGTTACTGTCAACTACAGTGAATCATTACTTAATCGACAAGTCATATGCACTGATCTGAAGATACATGAAATATGTCAGACTCAAAATCATGTAGCAGCTTTAAGTGATTTAATAAACATAGTCATGAACTATCATGAATAATTTACATATACATTGTATTGTAACATGCAACTATTGAACAGTCAATTGACGAGTCAAATATTGAAAAGTAAGAATGTACGTGACCTATGCAATAAGTGCAAAGCATTGCACATCATAAATCATTGAACCTAGATTCAATACACGCGATTCAGCGAAACATGTGCATTACGAGTATACTGTATGCCATTTACGGACTAAAGAATGCATCCAGCATACATGTCAACGTGTGCATGTAACTTTAGATTAAAAGACCTCATTACAATGTTGCACACTGATATATTTGATGACGTCATTAGTCTAATTCTACATAGTCATTAAGTGACACAGTGCAGATTCAGTTGAATACATAAGATCGTTAAATCAAACATGAATTATCAAAAAACATGCATTAACAAACGAAAACCTAATCAAACAAGCAATATCAACAAACATGGCATTAACTAACGAAAACATAACTCAATTACTTCGACAAATCCGCCAAGTACCTCAATTTTCTGAAGATCCATGCAGTCTCAGTCCTTTCATCAAGCAAATTGAGTACTTGATGAATCTTTACCCTACCAATGAGCTAAACGACATGAAGGCCGTAATTTTTGGAGCCATTGAATTACAAATCGTTCGGACTATGCAGAAAAAGTATCACAACTCGTATTACTGACACTGGAAAACTTTACAATAGGTGCCCTAATTGATGAGTTCAAAACGCAAACACATCTGGAAGAATTACTACAAAGTCTCTACTCTACAACTTACAAAGGTAACTTACGTCTTTTTTGTGACAGAATTAGAAGATAAGAATTACTAGCTATTGTTTGAGAAACGAAATATTTTCGTCCGTTTTTATATGGAGATCCCTTTTGATATTCTAAGCGATCATAAACCACTTGTTTGGTTGAATAACATTAAAGAACCTAATATGAAATTACAACGTTGGCGAATAAAACTCAGTGAATATAATTTCAAAATAAATTACTTGGAAGGAAAACTAAATTATGTAGCAGATGCTCTCTCTCGTGTTAAACTAGAAGAAAACATGGTAGGAGAAGAAGAAGAAGAAAATATTTCAACAGCAGCAACAATACACAGCGCATCAGAAAGTAGCGAAAATTACATTCAAATCACCGAGAAACCTTTAAACCATTTTGCGAGGCAAATTGAATTTGTAAAAGATACCATAGATCAAATAGACATTGAAAAATACTTCACTAAAACAAAAATAAAAATTAAATACACAGAAATCACAGATTCAATAGCAAAAGATCTCCTTTTGAAATATTTTCTAAATCACACAAGCGTAATCTACATCGAAAATGACAAAGACTTTTTAATTTTCCAACAAGCATATCAAGACATTATAAACCCACACAGTAACTTAAAAATCCTGAAAAGCATTATAAAATTAAAAGATATTAAAACCTACCCCGAATTCAAAGAGTTAATCATCACTCAACATATTAAATTGTTACATCCAGGTATAGAAAAAATGATCCGACTTTTCAAAGAAACTCATTATTTCCCAGACTACCACAAACTAATTCAAAATATCATTAATGATTGTGAAACCTGCAATCTTGCAAAGACAGAACACAGACCCACGAATTTAACTTTTGAATTAACTCCGGAGATAAATAACCCTAGAGAGCTTTATGTTATAGACTTTTACGCTATTGATAATGAACAATATTTATCATGCATAGACGTATATTCCAAATTTGCATCGCTTATAAAAACAAACAGTAGAGATTGGCTAGAAGCTAAACGTGCCCTTACTAGAATTTTTAACGACATGGGAAAGCCGTATAAAATCAAAGCAGATAAAGACTCAGCATTTATGAGCAATTCCTTAAAATGTTGGCTGAACACGGAAGAAATAAAACTTGATATTACCACAAGTAAAACAGGAATAGCGGATGTAGAACGTCTCCATAAAACAATTAATGAAAAAATTCGAATTATTAATACAGATAATAATCGGGAAAACAAAGAGACTAGAATGGAAACAATTTTATACACTTACAACCATAAAACTAAACATAACACAACTGGACAGACTCCAGCTTACATACTACTTTACGCAGGCACACCCTTTTATAATACCCAATTGATAAAGGAAAACAAAATTAACAAACTAAACGAAAAAAGACAAAATTTTGAGATTGACACAGAATTCAGACAAGCACCGATAACACGTTCAAAATCCAAAAATCCGTTTAGAAAAACTGGCATAATAGAACAATTAGATGACAAACACTATAATGAAAATAACAAAGGACAGAATGTTGTCCACTACAGAGGTAAATTCAAAAAGAAAAAGAAAACTAATGACAGTAAATACTTACAGGCAACAGACACCTCCCACTCATCGGACTCACAATAATCATGATGACAACTATGACTACATTGACAACAGCAGGAATGATAGAAATCAACCCAATCGAAAATAACCAAGGATTTATTTTATTCGAATCAGGAACAATACAGATCCCCATAACATTTATTAACCATTGTCTCACAATTAATATTACACAAATCGAAGAAACATTTAATAATCTGTTAAATGAAAGTTCACAATTCAGTAATGTCCCACAAATTAATTATTTAATTCAAAAATTAAACAGAGAAATGAACGGCATTCGCTTGACAAAACGAAACAAACGAGGACTATTCAATTTTGTAGGTTCAGCACACAAATATCTTTTTGGCACTTTAGACGAAGATGACAGACAACAAAATTGAACAGCAAATTAATACGCTAGCGCAAAATACCATACAAGTCAGCAATCTAAATCATATCATTGACAGTCTCAATGACGGCATAAAAATGATCAATAACCAAAGTAAAGCTATACGGACAGAGCAGAAAATTAACCTTTTAATATTTAACATTGAACATTTCACCGAGTATATCGAAGACATCGAAATGGGTTCACAACTCACACGACTGGGAATTTTCAACCCTAAGTTACTTAAACATGACCAACTTGGCAACATTCATTACAAAAATCTCATGGATATAAAAACCTCTGCATGGTATAACACAGTCACTAATGAGATATTCTTAATGTCCCATATTCCCACTAACACAATTGAAAAATCAACTTTCTTAATCACACCATACCCTGACAATAATGGACAAATTATCAGTGAAAATACTGCAGGCAAATTCTATTTACACAATAATTATGTTATAAACACTCTTACAAAAAATATTATTAAAGACAATTGTATTGTCAATATTATAAAACATGAGACACCAATTTGCACTTTCCAAAAATATCGTAAGGAATATTACATTCAATATGTTAAACCAAACATACTAATAACATGGAATATGACACGAGAAAAACTTGATCAAAACTGTAATAGCCAAGAAATTTACATTGAAAATAATAAATAAAATAATTAAAATATTTAATTGTACTGCAGAACTTAAACAGGTTTCAATATCAAACAATATTCAACAATACACAAACCTAATATTCACTGAACACAATGTAACTAAAATTGAGCCAATGTCACACATAGAAATTAAAGAAATGATTTTGTTTAATAATAAGAACAATACAATTTATAAAAATATATTGATAATCACTTTTTTTATATTAGCCATAAGTTGCATATTTTATATCTACAAGAAATGCAAAACAACACCAAAAAATATTATAACCAAATATTTAACACCAAAAACAACCAAGAAAATCGAAATAATTAACAAAGAAATAGAAAAGAAACCAACTTAGAAACAGTTGCAGAAGTGATCACCATTGAAACCCCAATACCACAATTATATCCAAACATAAACGCTTGAGGACAAGCTGAAATCTAAGGGATGGGGGAGTGACATATCTGCCATACAAATCCGTCATAAACACTAACGATCTTTTGCAAAGCTTCACTTTCCAAAAGCTTATTGAAGACACATCACTTCTCAAAGCTTATCAAAGACACATGCAAAATTATTAAGAACTCAAACGTAAACTTTAGAACTCAAATGTAAACTAACAGAATCCAAATAAGTAAACAAATGTAAACAGACAGCCAGCAGAGCTTTGAAGGTTTGCTGTGCCGAGATCAAAAATCTTGTAGTTAGTTTTAAGTTGACTTTTAACAAATAAAGTACATAAAAATAAAAATAAATTAAAATATTATTTTTTATTTAACATGCAATAGTTGAACAGTTAATTATATATATATATATATTGTATAAATTGGGCTATACAATGTAATTGGATTAATATATTTTATGCATTAAACACTTGGATACGGAGTTCATTGAAATCCACTCCTGATTTTCTATAGATACCATCTTGTTGATCCATTTATGTGGGTTGGTATTTCAGCATGAGTATCAACACGAGTATCGATCGAAAAAGATCCGATCTTCTTCAGAAAAGCCGAACGTGAGTTGCAGTTCGGCCTATGATGTGAGAGGTTGTGACGACAGTTGCTCAAACTACGAAAGACGCACATTCAGATTTCGCAATTATAACTATTATTTAGTATTTACTCAGTTAAATAAATAAAGCCCCACATTCTGTGAAAAACTAAAACGACGTGGAAGCTAACAGGTTTATATTGTATGAAAGAAAAATAGACGATTTATATTTCATACAAAATGACGTGTTTTGTTTCGATCGCTTCTAGTTTTTTAAAAATTAATTTTAAAGTTTAATTTTTCCAGGCTATGCGCAGGGCACTTGCTGTGTTGTTGTTGATTGTTGTTGTTGTTATTTTGTTGTTGTTATTGTTATTATTGTCTTTGTTGCTGTTTTTGTTGTTGTTGTGCTGTAATTATCACTAATTTTAAGTAAAAATCACTACAAAAGCTAACTATGCAAAAGCAATTGCACTAATTTAGTGCTGTTCGTTATCTTTGGAGCTGCTAAACTAGCTATAAAATAGCTAAGTTTACTATGAATGCTTTTGGTGCTATTTTGAAAAATTCTTAGACTAGCTATAAAATAGCTACATTTAAGCAACGATGAAAGCGAGTCGAAGCGACGCAATGGCGCCACATTCGAACAGTAAATTGAGTTTGGAATTTTGTCGCGTCAGTTTCTGCAAACTTACTTTGATTTTGTTGCACACAAAAAAAAGACGCGTTTTATTTTTTTAAACTTTCTCCAAAATTTCGCTTAAAAACAATTTTTAATAATTCACCATGTCGTGCACAGGTAAAATAAAGAAACGTTTTTTAGATTTAATTATTAAAAATTTTAATACATATTGGGAGCCGGCTGCAGCAACTCAACATTCGAGTTTCGTTTGATGATTAATGATCAGGAAACGCTGATGGAGCTTTTAATAAGCCATAATCTTATCTTGAAAGAGAAGATTTGTCCAAAATGTGGTGCGATCTGTAAGATCAGCCGGAACAAGGTTTAGCCTGGTGTCGATCTGCAATTTTGTAATGATGGACGTGATCTTCGTGATCCGAGGACTTGACTTGTGGTTGATCTTGATGCTGCATTTAGACTAGTTTACAAACAAGTCAATGTTGACATCAAACTAATCAATTCTAGTGTAAACAGCTGTCAACTTGATCAACTATTGTCTTGCCTGTAGATTGAGAATGGGAAAAACGTAAGTTGACGTTACGAGTGTGAACATAGTGTGAATGCCTTCTGTCAACTGCTGAAGTCACAATTGGAGCGTTGGTGCAATTCGTCAACCGGTTTAGTTTGAGTTTTAAAATAATTGGTAATAACTCATAATCTGTGAGTTTGGCTAAGCTGTCTTAAGAATTAAAAAAGGTTTTCATACTAAACGTTGATTTCGAACCGATCGTTTCTATGGCAGCTATATGATATAGTTGTCCGATTTAAACTAATTTTGGTAAGGATGCATAAAATTGTGTCAAACACACAATGTGTGAGTTTAGCTAATATATCTTAAGAAACCATAAAGTTTCATACTAAATGTTGATTCTGAATCACACGCTCCTATGACAGCTATATGATATAGTGAACCGATCCGGCCGGTTCCGACATATGTACTGCGTGCAGCAAAAAGTCGGACCTGTACCAAGAATGTATCGCCCTGATCAAGAATATACATACCTTATGGTGTCTGTGAGGCCTCCTTCAATGCCTTTATGGCAAACAGTTACTAGATACTTATACTTCTTTACAGTCTTTCTCTTTGTGATGTACCGTCATAAAAAATGTTGAATAAGATTTTTCTTTAACTATTTATAGAGAAATGTTTGCTCTTTATGTGAATTAGAACTAAACTCTGCAGAGATTTTATTCCAGAAAACTTGTACCTATATCTATAAAGTATACAATGATATACAAATGTGCATATGTACATGGATACTTAACTATTAAATAGAAGATTTTTTAATTTTTCCTTCTATATTTCTTCAAGCTTAAATGATTAAATGAACTAACCACAATCAATAACTCTGCTCTTTAGGTACAAAAACAAACCCCAAATATAGCGCAAGCAAGCTTGCAATACCCTGTATAAGCCGTCAGATTTTTTTACAAAATTTGTTAAATGTTGATTTCGAACCGTTTGTTCCTATAACAGCTATATGCTATAGTAATCCGATATGCACTAAAGGGCGCTAGCGTCTCTTCTTCTTACTTTTGCCCATAACATTGTTAGTTGAATAACTTCAGCGTTTACCATCCCACGCATTCTTCTGCATGTTAAGCACATTTTTCTTTGCACAAACGTAATAGACCCTTTTGTACTTTTTTAAAGTACAGGGTCTAAAAACAATAATTGGTAATACGATTAACATACGATTTCCATTGACACTCACAAACAGCACTGTCTACATATGTATTTTGGATATCCAAAGAGGATCGTGTTCTTGACATAATAAACAAACACAGATCGGGCAATAACATTGTCTCTTCGTTTTGAATAAATATTTAAAGGCGAGAATAAGAACTACTGTATTTCCTGTAATTCTTGCGTGTTTAACAAATCTACGAGTGCAGTGAGGCGTAACTAATTGATCTAGGTAATAAGAGAAATTATGTGTAGTCATATCATTTATATTTATGCATACAAATATTTTAGTCAAAAATTAATCATTAACGAATTCAAGGACACAAGGCACATCAACGGGTCTACAGATCCATAGGTCTTCAGTTCAGTCTTCATCTTCTTCAGTAACTTCTTCTATAGTTGGCAGGTAACCGTTTCGATAATGTCGATAGTATACATACGGGTCGTTTTTATAACTTTCGTCTAGAGATGACTGGTCACTGTTTAGTCCATCTTGGTATGTTACATCGTTTTTATCACTTTCGCCTTGAGATGGTTGGTCACTGTTTAGTTCATCTTGGTAAGTTGCATCGTTCTCATCACTTTCGTCAAAGACAATTTCACTATCTTCACTGATGGATAAAATATCATCTATGTGAAGCTTAAGTCCTTTATAAGAAGTTTTTAAACCTGTAATCAAAGGCTCGGATAGTTTATTTGATCCGTTTTGTATATCAATTTCTTACCATCTTTCAAGTATTTGTTGATCAACATAATATTTTCCGGCCCTGATAGTTTAAGAAGGGCTTTATGGTAATCTAAGCGGGCTTGTCTATGAATTTTCTTACCATCTTTCAAGCTCTTGTTGATCGATATAATATCTTCTGGTTTACTTTCGAGTCTTTGGTTCGTCATCGTCATTTGCTGGGCTTCTCCGATTGAAGAGTTCAAAGGTTGTTCTAAAATTGGATCATTATCTTTCTGCTCTGTAATCTTCTCTCTGTAATCTATATTTTCATGCTCCCTCGGATTTTTGAACCACTTTTTCGACACGTCTTTTATTTTCAAACTCCTTATGTATTTGTAAAGCAATATTAACAAAATGATCAGTACGATGCCAATGGCGAATAGTCCTTTGTTAAAGGTAGTCATCAAGGATCGATCGATAGTTAAGAGCGATTTTTGTTCTTTTTTTTCATTTACGTATGCTAAACTAAAAGACTCATTCTCATCTGATGGAATATCTGATGCTTCCTTTTGTTCATATGGATTCAATTTCAGGCATTGCCGTATCGTAAGGAGTGCCTTTAATGGGAGGGACCGCATCCTTGTTCAAATTTTCATAAACTTTTAGTCTGAATATATAAAACGCGTTATAAAAAAACGTAATAATGAAATATAAAATTTTTATTTTGTGAAAAAATTAGTGCAATTTAATTTATAAGTTACAGATGCGAAGTGCTACTTTGTTCTAAAACATTGTAATTCTAAAATAAAAACATGAACTTGTTTGAAAAGGCTACTCAGATTAACTATAACAAACTCTAACTTTTCAAGTGGGTTTTCAAAAAAATCTAAAAAACTTTTATTTAATAGTTTAGTATACATGTACATATGGACACTTGAATTGTATACTTTATAGGTATACAAGGTAGAAGTTTTCTGGAATAAACTCTCTGCAGAGTTTACTGCTAATAAACATTTCTCTATAAATAGTTAAAGATAAATTTATACTTATTCAACGTTTTTTGTGACGGTACATCACAAAGAGAAAGACTGTAAAGAAGTATAGGTATCTAGTAACTGTTTGCCATAAAAGCATTGAAGGAGGCCTCACAGACACCATAAGGTATATATATTCTTGATCAGGGCAATACATTCTTGGTACAGATCCGACTTTTTGCTGCACGCAGTACATATGTTGGAACCGACCGGATCGGATCACTATATCATATAGCTCTCATAGGAGCGTGTTTTTCGGAATCAACATTTTGGATGAAAAACTTTATGGTTTCTTAAGATATATTAGCTAAACTCACACAGTGTGTGTATGACACACACCCGGCACCAAGCCACCTCATCTTTCATATAGTATGAAGCCACCCAATGATCACATTATTCTGACCTTACTAATTGAATAGCAAGGACCAACTGGCTCGGTATTCAGCTGTTTCAAGAGACGCCAATCTCTACCATGAGTATCGTTTTTTGCGGACCATTTTTAGCAATCATTGACTACCTATTAAATGCAATAAGGAGAGAATAGCCACTTGGAAATTCTAAAGCACTGTCATGTACGCAATGATGCCTGTGGTTGTCCGTCGGCCCGTCTGTCCGTCCGTATTAACGAAAGGATCTCAGAGATGGTAAGACCTAGAAGCACCAGATTTGGTGTGAAGACTTCTAATAGTTGAATCAACATTTATTATGAAAAACTTTATGGTTTCTTAAGATATATCGGAAGTACATAGCGGGCAACTCTGGAGCGAGCGAAACACTTCAATCTCAGACGTCGGGAGTGTCGCCCGGAACTACTGAGCCTTGTTCTAGTACGACAACACGCCCTGTCCGAGGCCGAGGGATTCGCCGCCAAGCTCGTGCCATAATAGCAAGTCTTGAAGTATATTAATTTCACCCATCTACGTATCCACACTATCTGCGTCTTAGAAACTAACTTCGCCTTTTATTCACAGAACACTACAGCATGAAACAATTCCACAACAAATTTCGTCATCGTCAACATGGAACATCTAGGCTGACGGGGTAATCCTGCGCACACGGGCCGGACACTCCGGAAGTTACCCCGCCGCCCCTGGGAGCTACGGAAGAGACATTCAACCTGTCCGACTCGTAGGATATTCGGGAAGCGTCCCCCGGTCCGAGGGCGTGATCCTTGCTGCAGAGCTTAGCGACGGGACTGACGCGGTGGAATGGGTTCGAACCCAAGCGGCGAGAAGACCCCTGAAGTTTCTGGTGAAAACGGAAAGCAAGCGTTTCCAAACTAAGATCAACCGAGTCGCCAACGTCATCGTATTTTTCCGCGCGCCGACGAAAAGGGGTGTGTAAAGAAGCACTTTGCCACCCACAATATTTTAGCACGAACCTAACCCGAAATTAGTATTTTTGTATTGCCCGGCACCAAGCCACCTCATCTTTCATATAGCATGAAGCCACCCAATCATCACATCACTCTGACCTTACTAATTGAATAGCAAGGACCAACTGGCTCGGTATTCAGCTGTTTCAAGAGACGCTAATCTCTATCGTCATTGACTACCTATTAAATGCAATAAGGAGAGAATAGCCACTTGGGAATTCTAAAGCACTGTCATGTTCGCAATGATGCCTGTGGTTGTCCGTCGGTCCGTCTGTCCGTCCGTATGAACGAAAGGATCTCAGAGATGGTAAGACCTAGAAGCACCAGATTTGGTGTGAAGACTTCTATAGTTGCACGCAGATCAAGTTTATTTCAATTTTGGATACCACGCCCCCTTCGCCCACAAAGTAAATAAAAAGAATAGCACTGGCAATTAACAAGCTAGAGGCATGAGCTTCGGCACGAACAATACTTGAATGAAAAATGCATTAAGCTGCGGTGGAGCAAGCTTTACAGTAGGAGACCCTGTACTTTTTGAGTGTAAAGCGATCATTAGAGATTGTTCCAGTTAGAAAAAAATTCAATAGATGGCGCTACTACGAAGATGTCAGCTAATTTTGCCCGTAACACTGTTAGTTGAATAGCTTCCGCGTTTATCATCCGGTTTGCAGGATAGGTTCATACCATAAAGTGTACCATATATACTAAGATATACTATATCAAGGTGCTAGCATCAAAAGTGCTCTTGTAATTCGACTTGGAAATTTTTTATTTTAATTTGCGGGGGCGGATTGGGGCGTTTCAAAAATATAAAACAAACTCGTTCAATGCAAGATATAGATGTACATACATGCCAAATTTGGTCTCTCTAGCTCTTATTGTCTTTGAGATCTAGTTATTTAAAAATGGGACAGACAGACAGACGGACATGGCTATATCGACTTAGCTGTTGATGCTGATCAAGAATATATATACTTTATGGGGTCTGCCCCGCCTCCTTCTGCCTGTTACGCACATTTGCACAAACGTAATAGACCCATTTGTACTTTTTTTAAAGTATAGGGTCTAAAAAGGCTGCATTTTGAAAATTTGATCAAGATCGGAGTTTTTGCCCTCTTTCTGTTTCACTTTTCAATTTATAAAGTGGTAGAGGTGCCACGTAGTCAGACGGGAGATCTGGGTTCGAATCCCAGTAAAAGCATGCTTAAATTCTATAATTGTTTTTTATTTTGTAATTAGACCCTGTACTTTAAAAAAGTACAAAGGGGGTAATACTGTCTGTCTGTCTGTCTGTCTGTCTGTCTGTCCCTTTTTTGAGTTCCTAGATCTCAGAGACTATAAGAGCTAGAGATATCAAATTTGGCAGGTATATTCATCTATATCTTGCATTGAAAATGCAAATACAAAATTGAAATCGAATAACAAGAGCAATTTGATGCTAGCGCCTCAATATTTGGAATGTATAATACAAACTATTGTCCGAACCGATCCTGCAAATTTTATCCAAATCGGATGATAACGCGGAAATTATTCTACTCACAATGTGACGGGCAAAATCAACTGATATCTTCTAGTGGCGCTATCTATTAAATTTTTTTGTAACTGAAACAATTTGTAATGATCGCTTTGCACTCAAAAAGTACAAAGTCTCCTACTGTCGAGCTTGCTCCACCGTAGCTTTATGCATTTTTTTTGTTATACATTTAAAAATTTTTTTTATGTTAAGAAAATTTGAGTGACGTTCTCTACTACCTCAGGGTATTCTACTGTCGGGATCTCCCGACTGAATGATATATTTTCTTTCCCCCTTCTTTTTTCTTTCCCCCTTCTTTTTTCTTTCCCACTTCTTTTTTTCTAAATTTTTTCCCGTCTACTATACAGCGCCACCTGTTGAGATAGTGTGTGTATTTGCTAAGTTATCTCGGTTGCCTGCAATAAAAATGGCCCAACATTTCCCACACAAAGACGTGGGTGACTCAAGGACCTTTGTCAAACTATTTAATTACCTGTCATCAATACGAGAACCTTTTTTTCTCGCCCGTTGTGTGTGGGTTCGAGAAGTGACCTTTTTAGACCCAGTACTTTAAAAAAGTACAAATGGGTCTATTACGTTTGTGCAAAAAATATGTGCGTAACAGGCAGAAGGAGGCGTGGCAGACCCCATAAAGTATATATATTCTTGATCAGCATCAACAGCCGAGTCGATATAGCCATGTCCGTCTGTCTGTCTGTCTGTCTGTCCGTCTGTCCCTTTTTTGAGTTCCTAGATCTCAGAGACTATAAGAGCTAGAGACACCAAATTTGGCATGTATGTACATCTATATCTTGCATTGAACGAGTTTGTTTTAGATTTTTGCCACGCCCTCCTCCGCCACCGCAAATTGAAATACAAAATTTCCAAGTCAAATTACAAGAGCACCTTTGATGCTAGCACCTTGCTATTTAAGTATGTATAATACAGACTATGGTCCGAGCCGTATCCTGTAAATTTCATCCCAATCGGATGATAAACGCGGAAGTTGTTCAACTAACAACGTTCCGGGCAAAATCAACTGCTATCTCCGAAGTGGCGCCATCTATGGAATTTTTTGTAACTGAAATAATCTGTAGTGATCGCTTTGCACTCAAAAAGTACTGGGTCTCCTACTGTCGAGCTTGCTCTACTTAATGCATTTTTTATTTAGGGTTCGTGTGGACTGTAAGGGGTTGTATGAAATAATGATTTTTGTAAGAATCACGATCGTCTAGGACATTGCTGTGTTAGTCACCCACCTGTAAGGGTCTCTTCAAAACAATGAAATTTAAGATAATGATCCCAGGCAATGTCAAGCAGACAAAAATCGTCTGGTTGCCTAATTTATAACTACTTTAAAGTTAATAGCTTATGTTGAGGGTTCTCATGTCATAGTCTATTAGATCTGATATTCTTGGAAAAATGTAACCCAGACCCTTTGACAGGTACAGGTTCCAACATGACAATGATTGGGAAAATGTAACCCAGACCCTTTGTCAGGTACAGGTTCAAACATGTCAATGAATGGGAAATTTTGAAGTTACGGTTGCCTTTCTAATCAACTTGGGTTGTCTTAGGGTCAAACCAGGTCCCA
>JBAMBI010000824.1:0-67260 GCA_037043535.1 Drosophila putrida
TCAGGGTATAAAAAAAATTAAAGAATTTAAGCATGCTTCTACTGGGATTCGAGCCCAGGTCTCCCGTTTGACTACGTGGCGGAAACTCTAGCCCTTGATAGCTTAAAAGAGAAAAAGAGAGGGCGAAAACTCCCAACAACAACAACACATTAAATTAAAGAATTAAATAATTGCGGATATCTTCCGTGATTATTATCCGATTTTGATCAAATTTTCACGATGCATGCATATTTATTCAAGTATTGTTCGTGTCGAAGCTCAAGTCTCAAGCTTGATAATCAGCGATCATTATTTTCATAATAAATACTAAAAACCTTCCTGAACATATTTGCTAAGGATGGCCGTGCCCTTTTTTACGAAAAGGTACATTTTTTACATTGGGTATTTCAACTGTTGCCTAGTCTGGTGTTTAGTCAGCTGGCAAGCAAGATCAAGTGAAGAAAAAAAATTGTTTTACAATTCAAAAAGCATTTAAGAAAGAAGGTTTCTTAATTTTGGATCAGGCTGAGCCCGGATTTGGTAACTCCCATGATGGAAATACTGAAAGACGATTCTTTCAAAATGCAGAAATTTCTGCTAAGATTATCAATACTGATGTCAAATTAACTAAAAAATTTAACACAATTATGATTGTAGTTGCTTTTACGCCACAGCTAAGTATTATGTGGAGTTCTATCCGTGCCTCCCACAGAACATAAATTCCTAATACATGGTCCATAGATCATTGAATAGCTATAAAGACCTTTAAAAGTGTAAGGAGTATTTTACAAGAAAAATAAGCAGAACAAGTCCAAACGAAGACATTTCTCATATGCTTTTAGTCAGCTCTGATCCGGTTATTTCCAGCAAACGGAAACAACATAGAAAAAAATTAAATCGCATCCCAAAGAAGCGTTGGAATTATTAAAGGCTCCAACAGTTCATTCTGTTATCAACAAAAGCAGCGATAGTGAGGACGCGAATGGTAGTAGCTCTGATAATGGCAGCAACGATGAAAGCACTGATGATTAACTTTGATCTTCTTCAAAATTTAAAAAAAAAACTATAGATCATGTAAATAATGCGTTATATTTTTTATAGTTAGTAAAAATATAAAATGGATTCCAGTTCTTAGGTAAATAAATTGTATTTAAAATATATCTCTGAAAATTCATATCAAAGCACACTGTATACTCAGCTGTTGATGTTTTCTGTTACATATTTTTTATATTTTGAGAATATATCCATTAGTTCAAAAGATACGACTTTTTAACTGAAAAGTCAGATTTTTTAACGGCAATAATTTAATGAACTAAATTAATAAAAATAAAATTACAAAATGCTTTATCCAAAAGCTGTTGTTTTTAGTTTATATACGTACATTGAATGGCAGAAAAATATAAGGTAGTCTGTACTTAGCCTATGCGAATTAATCTACAGTTTCGAGAAAAATTCCCCAATGTACGCCGTATTAGCTCAACGACTCAAGGGCACCGAACGGTTCAGCCCGAGGCACGTATCGCTTTCGCCGGCTGAACAGGTCGTCAACCACACCCGCATCCGTTCTCGTCCACATCCCTGCATCCGTTCTTGTCCGCATCACCGAACCCGCACCCACAGAGTGCGATCGCCGGACGAAGAGATCGCCAATCCCCAGCGCATCCGCAACCCCCGCAACGGGGAACCCTATTCCGAGCAAGTAAGTCGACTGTCACCACTTGGTAGCGCCGCAGTTAAGGGAAGGTACCAGTAACAGAGCCCGCTCGCACGTCAAACCGGTCGCCTATGCCAGGAGTCTGACGACATCCCGCCCACTGACCATAGCTCGAGAGCGCGGGCCCAGGTCGCCCACCAGCCCCGCACCAGGTTCCCAGGTCCGCAGACGAGCGGAGAACCCACTCGATTCCCAAGGATTCAGGCAGAAATGGACCAGTGGTTAAGCGATTCCATGCTTCGACCAGAACCGTGCAGTCTCAGGAAGCACGGCACCGACCCGGGCTCCGTCCACACTCGGTTTGGATCTGAGTCCAGAAACGTTGCAATTGCTGGAGAGATTTACGGAGAAAGAGACGGGCGAAAACGGCGACAAGCCTATGGATTTTCTGAGTACCGGGGACGAACACAGGGAGGCTGTCCCAGAGTACCTGTTAACTATGATCAGCCCCCGAGATGAGCCTATACCAGCGTCGAAAGAGCAGTCCTGAACTCATCCGAAGGGTATGAGGACATCGCTTGGAATTGACCGAGCACACCGAGCACGAGACACCCCCGCCGTACTGTTCTTGGGAGGGTACCGAATGCCGAAACACGGAAGTTGGCAAGAAGGAAGACCGGTGGTCAAAAAATTTTGCTATATAGTGACCTTGTGGAAAATAACGCTTTAACGAACGCCCCGATAGTGAAAGCCAATGTCTCGGAAAGCATCAAAAAGTCATCGTATTTATTGACCAATACATAGAAAAACAAAAATCTACAAAAATAAACTATGGTCCGAACCTGTCCAGAAAATTTTAATCAAATCGGATCATAAACGCGGAAGTTATTCAACTAACAATGTTACGGGCAAAAGGAAGACGAAGAGACGCTAGCGACCTCTGTGGTTATCAACAGATATCTTAAAGCCATCTATTGAAATTTATTGAAATTGAAACAATCTATAGTGAACGCTTTACACTCAAAAAGTACAGGGTCTCCTACTGTCGAGCATGTATTAATTGTTCTTTAATTTATATACCGTTTCAGTTTAAAAATATATCATTTAGTCGGGAGATCCAGACAGTATAATACCCTGAGGTAGTAGAGAACGCCACTCAAATTTCATATTAATTATAATTGTGCTTCGTATTTGTGCTGCCTGTTTTGTATATAAAAGTCTAAGCAACAATGAGCACATTATTTTCAAAATAACTAAATAAAAACTTAGAAAACAATTTTTAAATGTATAACATAAATACAAAAATGCATTAAGCTACGGTGGAGCAAGCTCGACAGTAGGAGACCCTGTACTTTTTGAGTGTAAAGCGATCACTACAGTTTGTTTCAGTTTCAAAAAATTTCCATAGATGGCGCCACTACGAAGATATCAGTTGATTTTGCCCGTAACATTGTGAGTTGAATAACTTCCGCGTTTATCATCCGATTTGGATAAAATTTGCAGGATATGTTCAGACCATAGTCTGTATTTTACATACCAAAAATCAACCCGGTAGCATTAAAGGTGCTCTTGTAATTCGAGTTGGAAATTTTGTATTTTAATTTGTGGGGGCGGAAGGGGGCGTGGCAAAAATCTAAAACAAACTCGTTTAACTTGAGATATAGATAAACCTACATGCCAAATTTGGTGTCTCTAGCTCTTATAGTCTCTGAGATCTAGGTGACACAAAAAGGGACAGACAGACGGACATGGCTATATCGACTCGGCTGTTGATGCTGATCAAGAATATATATACTTTATGGGGTCTGCCACGCCTCCTTCTGCCTGTTACGCACATTTGCACAAACGTAATAGACCCTTTTGTACTTTTTTAAAGTACTGGGTCTAAAAAAAAAATTCAAGAATTTAAGCATGCTTTTACTTGGATTCGAGCCCAGGTCTCCCGTTTGACTACGTGGCGGCACCTCTATCACTTGATAGCTTAAAAGAGAGGGCGAAAACTCCCAACAACAACAACAACAACACTTTAAATTAAAGAATTTAATAATTGCGGACATCTTCCGTGTTTATTTTCCGATCTTGATCAAATTTTCACAATGCATCCCTATGAATTCAAGTATTGTTCCTGCCGAAGCTCATATCTCTAGCTTGATAATTACCAAACTTGATCTGCGTGCAAGTATAAGAAGTCTTCATACCAAAATTTGGTGCTTCTAGGTCTTACCATCTCTGAGATCCTTTCGTTCAAACGGACGGACAGCTTGTCGCCCTGATCAAGAATATATATACTTTACGGGATCTGCCACGCCTCCTTCTGCCTGTTACATACTTTTTTTGAACAAACTTAATATACCCCCAGGGTATAAATATATCATTTAGTCGGGAGCCCCAACAGGAGCATACCCCTTGGTATTAGAAAACGCCACACAAATTTTCTTTTAAGCATAAAAAAAATTTTTTTAATGTATAACAAACAGAAAAAAAATTTAAAAGAATTTAAGCATGCTTTTGCCGGGATTTGAGCCACGTTTTTCCGTCTGCCTACTCGGCACCTCTACCACTTGATAATTTGAAGGAGAGAAAGAGAGAGGGCGAAAACTCACAACAACATGACACATTAAATTAAAGAATTAAATAATTGCGGATATCTTCCGTGTTTATTATCCGATCTTGAATTTATTTAATTCTTTAATTCAATGTGTTTTTGTTGTTTTGAGTTTTCGCCCTTTCCCCCTCTCTCTTTCAAGTTATCAAGTGGTAGAGGTGTCAAGTAGGCAGACGGGAGCTCATGGTGCGAATCCCCGTAAAAGTATACTTAAATTCTTTAATTTATTACACCCTTGAAGAGGGTAGCGGTCGGTTCGAAATCAACATCTAACAAGTTTTGTAAAAATCAGACTTATGGCTTATGCAGAGTTCTGCAAGGGTATCCAAATTTTGGCGCGACAAATTTTGCTTGCGTTATATATATATATTTTTTTTAATTTTTGTTATTTATTTAAAAAAAATTTTTTATGTTTAGAAGAAAATTTGTTTGGCGTTCTCTTCTACCCCAGGGTATTCTACTGTCGGGCTACCCCGACTGAATGAAGTATTTTTAATATTCACTTTGCAGATCTAAATCTATTCATATAAGACATATATATTTGTACACAACAGAGCTGAGACATTATATATGTATTATATATTATATTATATTATATTATATTATATTATATTATATTATATTATATTATATTATATTATATTATATTATATTATATTATATTATATTATATTATATTATATTATATTATATTATATTATATTATATTATATTATATTATATTATATTATATTATATTATATTATATTATATTATATTATATTATATTATATTATATTATATTATATTATATTATATTATATTATATTATATTATATTATATTATATTATATTATATTATATTATATTATATTATATTATATTATATTATATTATATTATATTATATTATATTATATTATATTATATTATATTATATTATATTATATTATATTATATTATATTATATTATATTATATTATATTATATTATATTATATTATATTATATTATATTATATTATATTATATTATATTATATTATATTATATTATATTATATTATATTATATTATATTATATTATATTATATTATATTATATTATATTATATTATATTATATTATATTATATTATATTATATTATATTATATTATATTATATTATATTATATTATATTATATTATATTATATTATATTATATTATATTATATTATATTATATTATATTATATTATATTATATTATATTATATTATATTATATTATATTATATTATATTATATTATATTATATTATATTATATTATATTATATTATATTATATTATATTATATTATATTATATTATATTATATTATATTATATTATATTATATTATATTATATTATATTATATTATATTATATTATATTATATTATATTATATTATATTATATTATATTATATTATATTATATTATATTATATTATATTATATTATATTATATTATATTATATTATATTATATTATATTATATTATATTATATTATATTATATTATATTATATTATATTATATTATATTATATTATATTATATTATATTATATTATATTATATTATATTATATTATATTATATTATATTATATTATATTATATTATATTATATTATATTATATTATATTATATTATATTATATTATATTATATTATATTATATTATATTATATTATATTATATTATATTATATTATATTATATTATATTATATTATATTATATTATATTATATTATATTATATTATATTATATTATATTATATTATATTATATTATATTATATTATATTATATTATATTATATTATATTATATTATATTATATTATATTATATGACAATAGGGTCCGTCTATAGCTGGGTGAAGTGTTCACCATTTTCACCTTACAGTTCTCCTCGAGGTTTCAGTAAGCGAAGCGAGCACCAGAGGGCTTGCCCCCTGCTTATATTAAATACTTTTAGTTAGTGCGGGTCAGATACGGGTCAATTTGTATTGGCAAAAAAAAGAACCTAACCAAGCGGGGCACAGTGGCACCGTTTACGAAATTGCGTTGCAAAAGTCAAAATTTTCATGTGCTCCTACGAAGTGTCAGATTTTTTTATAGCAGATATAGATTTTCAACGTTGACCGACTTTTGGCTTGAAGCAAACACGCAATTTTTAGGTACTTTGGGCAACTTACAGGTACAATATCCCAAAAACTAGGTAGCGAATCATCCTTTTTTTGGGTTTCTTACGATTTAGGTATTAATTTGCTGTATAATCATAAAAAGAAAAGTACAGCTTACTTTGTGTTTCTACAAGTAAAACGCTAATTAAATAATATCCATTTATCACTATTTTTCAACTTAGTGGAAATTAAAATAATGTAATTTTTTTTATCAGAAAAATTTTTATATAATGCTCTTTATTTCTTTCTTTACCTAATCCCAAAATTTCAGCTGTGCACGACTGGCAAATTCAAGTCACAGTGTGTCCGTAAAAACGCGTTACTATTTATATGGTTTTCAGATATATTATTTATAGTTTTCATTCTGTAATGTTTTAACTAACAATAGATGTATCTCTGGGTTAAATTGCATATAAGTCTGTTTACATAAGAGCCTCTGTCAAAGGTTTCTTCAGATACAGGCTGTTACAAATAAACATATAGCTGCCATATAAACGATCGGTTCAAAAATAACATCTATCAAATTTTGTAAAAAATCTGATGGCTTTTGCAGAGCTCTGTAAGGGTATCCAAACTTTGGCGCGCCAAAGTAAGCTTGCGCTATATTTTTTATACCCTGAGGGTATATTAAATTTGTTAAAAAAAAAAAGTATGTATCAGGCAGAAGGAGGCGTGGCAGACGCCGTAAAGTATATATATTCTTGATCAGGGCGACAAGCTGTCCGTCTGTCCGTCCGTATGAACGAAAGGATCTCAGAGATGGTAAGACCTAGAAGCACCAAATTTGGTGTGGAGGCTGTTTATATTTGCACGCAATCAAGTTTATTTCAAATTTTGAATAACACGTCCCCTTTGCCCACAAAGGAAAAAAATGCATAACACTGGCAATAATCAAGCTAGAGACTTGAGCTTCGGCACGGACAATACTTAAATACAATACAATAAATATGGATACATCGTGAAAATATTATCAAACTCGGATAATAAACACGGAAAATACCCGCAATTATTTAATTCTTTAATTTAAAGTGTTGTTGTTGCTCTGAGATTTCGCCCTCTCTCACTCTCTCTTTTCTTGTTCGTTTAAGCATACATATCTACATATGCATGAAAGTGCACGCTGTGTTAGAGTGAGTTCGTCTTAAATATACAACCAAAGTGATACTTACTAAATATTTTCCATAAGAGTTAAAGAAAATATGTCTATTTAATTATATATATTATATAAATATTATTTTTTTACTTGTTTATTTATAGAATAAAAAAAGACAGAATAGATGCGAATGAACTACGCACAGACTTCAAATACACGTGCGAGGCGTTTTATCATTGATAGATAGTCATCCAATTGACGGGCTGCAAGCCAACTAGTTCCAAAGCTGTAAAAAAAAATTGAAATTGCTGAGAAGGTATCGAAATTATAAAATTGAATTTATAAATATTTTTAGACCCAGTACTTTAAAAAAGTACAAATGGGTCTATTACGTTTGTGCAAATGTGCGTAACAGGCAGAAGGAGGCGTTGCAGACCCCATAAAGTATATATATTCTTGATCAGCATCAAAAGCCGAGTCGATATAGCCATGTCCGTCTGTCTGTCTGTCCGTCTGTCCGTCTGTCCCTTTTTTGAGTAACTAGATCTCAGAGACTATAAGAGGTAGAGACACCAAATTTGGCATGTATGTACATCTATATCTCCAGTTGAACGAGTTTGTTTTAGATTTTTGCCACGCCCCCCTCCGCCCCCCCAAATTAAAATACAAAATTTCCAAGTCGAATTACAAGAGCACCTTTAAAGCTAGCACCTTGATTTTAATTGATTTTATAATACAGACTATGGTCCAAACCTGTCCTGCAAATTTCGTCCAAATCGGATGATAAACGCGGAAGTTATTCAACTAACAATGTTACGGGCAAAATCAATCTCTGAAGTGGCGCCATCTATGGAAATTTTTTGAAACTGAAACAATCTGTAGTAATCGCATTACACTCAAAAAGTACTGGGTCTCCTACTGTTGAGCTTGCTCCACCGTAGCTTAATGCATTTTTTATTTTATAAATTTGTCATTTCCTTAAACCCTCTCTCCATCTAACTACACACAACATCTAAACTTAAAGCTAGAGACTTGAAATTTGCTTGTATGGTTTTTAAACGAAAAGAGAATTTAGCATTTGTGAGAAAAAAGTGCATAACAGGCAGAAGGAGGCGTGGCAGACCCCATAAAGTATGGTTTGGGATTCGTAGGTAGTACTCATATTGTAAGAGTATCAGCACTACGATGAGGCTTAAAAAATGAATTTAAAAATTTGGGAAGCGTGGACATAGGGTAAAGTAAGGTAGTTTCAGTCTGAAATAAGCGGTTCATTGTGACAGATGTAATAAATAAGAACCACGCGAATTTGTCTCTAATTATTTAGCCACGTGGTATCAATCCACGTGCGGGGCTTCATAGGACAAACTGGTCTAATCTCTGTCAAGCTTTGACCAGCAACGCTCATCATAGCTGCAACCTTCTCCGCCGCTTGTGTCAAATGGTGCAAACGAGACTACGGTGCACTACATCCAAGAAGCCACGCCCACCACGGAGTCCTAACTGGATATAACTTATGTTCTTGATCAGAGACAAGTGTGAACAGCCAGTTCCCAGAGATGGTAACCTAGGAGCACCCAGCGCCGCAAAGTGGGGAAATTAGGGCGTGTCACATTGCAAAAATCATTTTTTCGATGCCAGCAATCATAAAAGTAATTTATGCATCCGATAGAGAATTCTCCCCAGATTAAGAATCCAAAAGGATTTTAAAATCAGGTAAAAATTGTGGGCGGTACAGCCTCTCAAAGTTGAACTATTTTCGACATCGTGCACAAATATGAACATTTGTACTAAAACTACCTACTTTGAAAGCAAATTGTAGACAAATTATGCAACCGATGTAAACAATTTTGGTGTCATCTGAAAAGTAGGTAAATTTTTAGGTAAATACGAGAAAAATTAAGTCCTTCGCCAATCTACTTTTCGTACTGGAGAAGTCTGAAAAGTACACTAAAATAGGGCTATTTTTGACCTTTGGTAGCATATAACTTACAAGCTTTTACGAGCTTTTATGCCAAATTTTGTAAACAGGTAGAGGTAATATTCCTCTAACTAACCTATATAACTTTGGCTGCCCGATCTTGCCCGATTAGAAGTTAAATGCATAAAACTGACGCAACATCGCAATAAAAGCGCGTGGCAGACTGATGGAAGAAGAAGAAAACAATTTAATGAACGTGCTTTCTCGCTGTGGATGTTTGTCAATATTACGATATAATGAGTTATTTTAACCCGCACCTGTCTTATAACCTTAAAAAGGTTATTATTATTAAGTTTTCTGCCACTTTAGGGTACTATGGCAGGTAAAAGTACATACAATATGAATGCACTTGATATGAACTTGTAATTTGTCTTTGAATTGAAGTTACTACCTGCATATATGGAAATTACTACCTATATTAGTTAGTTTTTGTGTTTTTTACCTAGATAGAAAAAGGATCTATATAATGGCTTACATTCAATGTTAGCTGTCAGGTGATTTTTGACTTAGCCATTACATATCGCAAGCCGCTTTTTTAGTGAACTGTATTTCTACATACAGTACTGGCCAAAACATGTGCACCCCCCTAGGTCACTTTTACTCAAATGCAAAATTTTTAACAAAAAGAAAGTTTTTTATTCAGTCTTTTGATTTTTTTAATTACTTATATACTTACTAATATTAAACAAAAACAAAAACATTTCCAAAAAGTATACATAAAAAAATAGAGTCATAAACACATCTCAAGTCGCAAGTCTGAGTGGACAAAACATACGCACCCCCTAGCTGAGTAAAAAAGAAAAATTATTAAAATTAATTTTTCGTTGCTAACTTTTTATTTTAATGACACAATGAGACTATAATAGCTAGAGACACCAAATTTGGCATGTATGTACATCTATATCTTGCATTGAACGAGTTTGTTTTAGATTTTTGCCACGCCCCCCTCCGCCCCCACAAATTAAAATACAAAATTTCCAACTCGAATTACAAGAGCACCTTTAAAGCTAGCATACTATAGTTCCAACCTATCCAGCAAATTTCGTCCAAATCGGATGATAAACGCGGAAGTTATTCAACTCACAATGTTCCGGGCAAAATCAACTGATATCTTCGTAGTGGCGCCATCTATGGAAATTTTTTGAAACTGAAACAAACTGTAGTGATCGCTTTACACTCAAAAAGTACAGGGTCTCCTACTGTCGAGCTTGCTCCACCGTAGCTTAATGCATTTTCTTATTTGTATTGGTGCGTGCACTTCCATAATCCAGCTTTGGGCATCCCTGTTGTAAAAAATGTATGTGTTGTTGCTTTTTTTGCTTATTCGTTTATGCATGTATACATACATATACACATATGCATGTAAGTGCGGGCTGTTGTAGAGTGAGTTTTTGCCCTCTCTCGCTCTCTCTTTTTCAATTCTTCAATTCGCTATGTTAATGCATGTTTTGGAGAAAATCATCAAGTTTCTTACGCGGTGTATTCGGCAATACACAAAGAAGAACCAGTTAAGTGCGGTTGACAGTCACTGCCAATATTTGACCGTTAAAAAAGGGACAGATTTGAAACAAATATTAGAAAGTCATATAAAGAGAAGGGAAAGGAAAAAATAAAAAATTTCTAAAAACTTGTAACCCCAAATGCACACGAAATACAAATCAGTTTTTGAATAAAGTTTTTTCATTTATCTTAAAAATTATTTAAAGTTTTTAAAAACAGGACAGATTTGCCGGAAAAGGGACAAATTGGCAACAGTGCAGTGCTGCCACCTCGCACATGTGTTGTCAAATAGATTTATTTATGTCTTACATTGAGAAAAACGACAAGATATTGTTGGCTGCTGACAAACAAATTAAAAACTCCGTAAGAGGAATAGTCAAAATAAAAACAAATGAATGTGAAGTAATGTTTTCTGTAAGCCAAGCACAAAAATTTGGTCACTCAGCTATATTTATTTATTTAATGTGCAATCGTCAGATAATAATAAAAGGATAAGCTACATTGTGAATTATAAATATTAAGTACTTAAAAATGATTTACAATAAAAAATAAAAAAAAATATGTGATATCATGTAAGTGTTAGTTATATATATTATATTATTGTTTCTAGCATATAATAACTAACACTAACATGATATCAGATAATTGTAAAAGCTGAGGACTCTGCATTGAAGACATAGTAAAGTCTATTATAATCCGTACAGAGCACTCGAAAGGGCTCATGCAGGAAATAGTTATTAATACAAAAATTAAGGGCTAGTGGTACAAAATTACGGGTATGTCTGGATGAAACTGAGAAATTAAGTTGACACAATAAATATGAGGAATCAATTTTACCACTTACTAATATAATCATAAACATGACGCCAAGCATAATACGACGGTTAGTTAAAGTGGGTAGATCAATCAATACAAGTGTACGGGGATAAATAAAAGCCTGATACCCAGTTAAAACCTTTTTTCAACAGATGCAATGCGATCCTGGTGGTTAGAGTATTGTGGAGACCAAACACATAAACCAAATTCCAAGATCGGACATACCTGAGATACATAAAGTAATTTTGTCGTATAAGGGTAATCAAACTCTTTTGCCCATCTTTTGATGAACTTAAGAACTTGAGTCGCCTCACTGACTGTTAAAGCAATATCAAACTTCTGTTTATAGTCAAGTAGAATACCAAGAATATTTAATTCATCTTATCTAAAAAGGGGGACCAAATCAAGAGTAAAACTGATTATGTGAGGAAAATGTCTATAAAAAGTCATAACATTGCATTTAGGACAATTAGGAATTAGTAAATTAACTTTGCACCTTTTATAAAAGCAAACAAGATCTATTGTACTTGCAGTTAATCAGAGTAAGAACAGTCCTAAAACAGACATAATTTCACACCATCAAAGACGGTGGTTAACAGAGTCAAATGCTGTACTGAAGTCGGTATAAGCAACGTCAGTCTGCATTTTATTTTTAAGGCCCTTGATCGCTAAAGAAGAAAATATGAGCAGGTTTGGTAGACCTATACGTCACAAAACCATGTTGGTAAGGTGAAACAATAGAATTACAAAAACGAATAAGTTGTGAAGTAATAATTTTCTCAAAAACTTTAGGTGTAGCATACATTTTGGAAATTGGCATACAGTTTTTAACACAATTCTTAGGGCCACTTTTATGATGGTATGTGAATCCTTCCACACAGAAGGGAATGAGCAAGATGCAACAGATAAAGTAAATAGTCTATGTAAGAGTAGATATAAAGAGCCAGCGCAGTACCTAAGTATGCAACCAAGCAATCCATCGGGGCCTGGGGAGAATACTGGCTTAATTAAACTTACTTCACATAATACTGAGTCTGCAATGATCACGAGCTCAGGAATAAAATTAGATTTTTGCAAACTATATGGATAGGATTTACTAGGAGAGTAGCTATTAACAGAGTAAGTAGTTTGAAAAAATTCTGCAAATCATTATTATCATCATTCTGATCATTATTTGCCGTCGTATTTTCATATGAAACAGAATGAGGTAATAAAGTTGATTTTCGTTTAGAATTTACAAAATTATAGAATCGTTTAGGATCCTGAGCAAACTGAAGCCGGCAACGACTCAAATAATAAATAATAAAATAACATTTAGCAATAGAATACCGTGAAAAATCGAAACCGTTTCCAGTACGCTAAAACTTTTTAAAATAGCGCGATTTTAAATTTTTTAGACTTGAGAGTTTACGGGTAAACCATGGGGGCTTGTTAGATCTCAAGCCTTCAAGGAACGCATTGATCAAAAAAGGGGTTCAATGTGTTGTAAAAAAGGCACTGAGCAAATTTTAAGTTATTGATGGCAAAAAACAGGGACCAGTCATGACTTATAATTAGAACTTTTAATTTGTTAAAATAGACTATTATAAAACAACGTGGCCTAGACGCTGCACAGTTGCTCATTAAGACTCACATGGCAAAAATCAAAACTCACGAGCTTTCACGTAAAGTGCAGATAGGTAGAGAATGGTTTCTATCTTTCTTTTTTATTTAGGTAATTTGCTTCGGTGGTAGAGCTCTTCAAACACAAAAAAAATTTTCATGTTTTTATATTTTAGTATTTTTTGCAAAAATTGTTCGTCTTTGGGACAGAATTATATTCAGAATTATATCACATGATTCTGTGATTATTTTCAAAACGATTTATCATAGTTTAAAGGTGCGAAATTCTGCGTTTTCGGCGCAGTTTACGATACGATGAATGCACCTATCCTAAAAAGGCGCAATTTGCTTTGGCGCAATTGTGTCGCATCAAGGGCTTTTGTGCGCTTAATTAATATTAACTTAAATTAATATCAACTTATGAAAACACACGCTTTGCACGTAGTTGTTCTTATGTATTACCTATTGCAAAAATTTGCTAATGTCCTTTATTCGCCTTTATAAGCGAGCCCAACTACCTAATCTTATGGGTTTTTAAGGGACTGCACTTGTTGACCTATTTTGTTGTTGACAATCTAGGCAAGTATTAATTTGATTCCAGGGATTACTGGTGTTGATGTGGAGGTGATCAAAAGACTGCAAGTGATTTTAAATATCCTTAACTGCAAGGAAAGTGTTAATGGAACGAAATTCAGGCAATATGCAATGGTAACTGTTGTGATGTTAAAGAAGTAGTATCCTCATAAGCTATGTACCAAAGTCTACCAATTGGAGAATTGTCAGAAGAGGCTCAGGAAACAAAAAACAAAGAATACATGAAATATGGGTATTCGAATACTTGCAAGGTGTCCCAGATGAGACAAAATGGGGATCTCCTTAACATGTTATCGGCTTCTTTAGATCCATTATTATCAACGACAAGATTTGTAAGAAGTCTTAAAGAACTGGAGGCAGTTTATACAAAAGAAATGGTAGATTAAATATATTTAGGCTATGAGCTTAAAGATATTGCGGAAGAAAGTTGAAGTAAACAGGAACATATATTGTGATTTAATGTAGATATTAGTCTTAATAACAATAAAATTTGTTGAAAACAGTTATAAAACACTTCTATTTTTTTACATTTTGTTTTTATAGGAGTTGACACGATAGAAATGTAGTATATTAATAAATGCTTGCTACAGTAAATGGAACTAAAATACTTATTTAAATTCATTGGTAAGTATTAAAATACAAAAATATATATTGCTAGATATATATAAACATAAATTGGACCATTTATAGTGAAAATTTTTTATGTTTGCATGCTTCTTATGCAAAATTATCGTACAATATAAAATCACGAAAAAAAACAAAATCCGACTTTGATTAAGATTTTTACATTCATTTTTAAGCTGAAGATGTTTTCTATTAAATGCTTTTTAAAAATTTTTCGATATCTCATTTGGATCAAAAGATATGATTTTTCAAAGTAAAAGCTCAGAACGGCCCACTATGCGCTGCTTAAGGGAGAACAGTTTGATTAAGAACCGGTAGATCAAGAGATATTTTTAAAGTAGGGTGATAAGAATTTTCGGAAAGTACAAACGGAACTATTCTACTTACGTTAGTAACTTAATGATCAGGTACAAATATTGGGTCCAGAAGACGGTTGTTGCAGTTATGAATATTTTTTACTTGACAAACTCATGAGAACTAGTAGTAACAACCAAATTATCAATTGCAGACCAATATATCTCTGTCAGAAGGTTTATAGGATATCAATCAAATATTAGAAAAGTGTTCAAGATAAACAGAAAGATCCGATTGTGGTGGAATATAGGAGCAGGTTATATAAACAGAAATTTGACAAACAGTTATCTTAATGGCAAACAAACTTAATATTAGGCAAGCAACTAATTAATTCCGATGGAAAATCAGAATCAACTGCGATTAATATGCCTCCGCCCACTCGTGAGAAACCTTCACATCTGTAAATGTGTACTTGTTAGTGAATAAAGATAAATTAGATATTCTTGCTTTAAGCTTCAGTGAAGGCAAGAATTTTATAATCAAGTGAGATACTATTTACATATAGATTAGTTTACTTAGATTTAAGGCATCTAACATTTTGATACGCTGTCAGGAAAGGGAAATTTAGTTTTTTGAAAGATTAGATGGCTTAAATGTAGATACGTTTATTGGCAACGAGACCGTAGGTCTACTTCTTTTATCAGAAGTAAACTCTTATAAGCAAATCATTTGACCAGAACTTATTTCAACAAATAGTTGAGAATAATTTCGGCGGTACATTCGATTTAAATGGCATATAAAAAATTAAACTTATCTATAGTTATAGGAGCATTAGGGATCTTCGACTGAACATATGCTTTTATGTCATCTATCGAAGTATCCGGATGCAACCTACAGATAAATATCTGTTTCCTTAAGGGTACAGCTACAAGAGGATTAGTAATAGGTATAGGCAAAGAGTTAATCTTTCGTGATGGACCGGCATCATCATCATTAACTAAAATAGTTGGAGAAACAGAAGAGCTCGATATTAATACGTTAGGATCTTCAATAGGAGTATAACAGAAGGTATTACATGGAGATAGAAGAGAGACGGCTTTATGAGGTGTTAAAGAAGGCTTTGGAGATACATCCAATACCTTAATTGCATTGAACTGCATCTCCGCAGCATGAAATTTATTATGCAAATTTGTAAAACTTTTTCGCAAGCTTGAGACATTCTCTCTCGTTTAACGAATAAACTTAGACATGATCGCCTCAGCTTCACGGCAATTTTGAAGAAATTTGTGCTATAGTAAAATCGAAAATTGACTTTGGTTATGGTGAAATACTGTTTAATCTTCTGTTATACGATATTAACTTTACATTTCAGACCAACGTAAAGTCTGGTTTATAGTTTAAGAATATTCCCATAGACCTAAGTAATTTGAATCCTCCGTAGATACGGAGTTGTTTACAACATGTGCATGCATATGATGAGATGGAATTATCATGCGCATGTAACCTGTGTGAATAGTGTCCCCCGCATATACGCAGTTCTCAAGCCGGCTGCATATGCACCATATATGGAGTTATCATATGCATGCAAACTGCAGATATCATATGCACCCCCTACATCTGTATCCTTATAATAGCCTGTTCGCAGAAAATCAATATTGTCCATATAACAACAAAGCTAAAAAATTGTTTTGACATAAATGATTGTTGCGAGTTAAATAATTTCTTAGAAATATAGCGTCAAGAAGAAGTGGGTCAATTTTAATATGTCAGAAGCAATACATAAAATGTTTGTTAGAAAAGTACAACATAAATTCATGTCGATCAGTATCGACACCATTAGATCCTGGTTTTCAGACTAGTTGCAACGATGATCAATGCGCCAAGGTAAACGTAACTAATAATCAATCGGTGATCGGATCTTTAATTTATCTAGACATATCAACGCGCCCTGATATTTGTTGATGTTCAGGAATGTACATCTCCACGACCCCCAGGTCGTTTCAACGGACAAGGTGTCAACCCAGTGTTTTAGAGTTGAGCCCGATATAAGAGTGGGGCGGTGCCTAGAAGTTCCGGATTCGACGCGAGAGCCGGGCGAATGTTTTTGAGCATCCCCCACCCCATCATCCAGTAACCGCGAGGCCTTCAAGTGAGTACCAGAACAGGTCGCGAATGTTTTTCGCCCGGGTGTGGCTCGCCACCTCGAGGGGTGTCCACCAGTGGTACAGACTCCATGCAACCCGATGACATCGGATGGAACGTCGGAATCGGCAGCGGAGGCCGCGGCTGAGAGTGAGGGGATCTGCGGCGACGAGGAAATACCTGTCCCGACCGGCCAAAACATTTTATTAACATTTTGTATATTACATATTTCACAATTTTTAACGTTCTACCTATAACAAAATATTTAAGAAGATTATGTGGTCACCTGACTCAATAAGGACTCTTATTGACCTGTATGAGTACCATTCCAAATTGCACGACCCAAAGGGTGCTATGTACCATAACAAGCACTGCCGCAACGAGTCGCTTGTTGTAATTTTGGAAACAACGCAAACTGTTTTCAAAGACTTCGAGTTGCTAATATTAAAAGCAAAATAGGGAGCCAGCAGAGCCAATATCTGCTGCATTTAAAGAAGGAGGCAAGCAGCAACAACAAAAGTGGTGTTGGCACAGATGAGAAGGTGAACCATTTTTGGCTCAACAATTTAGAGTTCGTCAAGCCATTAGAGGTGGAGAACTATCGATGGCACTATCGTCACTATCGATGGTTTGGCACTATCGCGCCACCATACTATCGATGGTTGAAAGCTTCGATAGTATGTCGATAGTGCATCGATAGTGTTGTTTACACATCACCAAAAAAATTTCCGCGCCTTTATTAATTTTTGGCGTCTCTTGTGAGTTGAAATAACAAAAAATATAAAATTAAGTGGTCAAGTGCTCTTTTAAAATAAAAAAAGAAATGGATCGCTTACTTAAAAAAGGTAATACATTTTTTAAACAAGTAGTAAGAATGTTCACAACATTTTTGTCAAATTTAAGGTAAACGACGCATTTCTGCAGCGAGTCGCGATTGCAGCAGCACAGACAGTGAGAAAAGTTCTGCAAAACCCGGACAAAAAAAGAAAACTAAGATTTCAGATGTCTGGAAATATTTTAAGAGATCTGATGACAGGAAATTCGCAAAATGCCTCAATTGCGATAAGGAATACAAAACCAGTGGTAACACATCCAACTTGCATGACCATCTTAAAAGGTTTCATCCGAATTTACCTAGCAATGCTTCTGTTTCCAACGTAGCAGATGCTGACAGTGAAAACATTGCGTCGACAAGCAGCAGCTGCAGGTCGAGTATGCGGTCAGTAGACTCATATTTTAAAAGAGCTCTATGTTATGACACAAACTCGCAGCGAAAAAAGGATATTGATAGAATTTTAACGGAGATGATAGCAAAAGATGTGCTGCCGTT
Organism: Drosophila putrida; assembly: GCA_037043535.1. Classification (NCBI taxonomy): domain Eukaryota; kingdom Metazoa; phylum Arthropoda; class Insecta; order Diptera; family Drosophilidae; genus Drosophila; species Drosophila putrida. The sequence goes on from JBAMBI010000824.1 coordinate 18,384, forward strand.
TAGTATTGTGGAAAACCAAGGATTTATAAATTATACGCGAGTCTTGGATCCGAGATACAAGCTTCCTAGCCGGACACAATTAAGAGACGTCCTGATGGCGGATTTGTTTAAAGATACTTCGGCAAAATTGTCCACGATTTTGGAGGAGATTTCCGACATTGCGATTACATGCGACTTATGGACGTCAAGTGCCAACGTGAGTTTTATAACTGTCACGGGCCATTTTGTGCATGATTATAGCATCAAAACCGCATCGTTAGCTACAAGAAAGCTAAATGATGTAACAAATCACACGGCACAAAACATTGCAGACACCTTAAAGGATATATTGACATTTTGGAACGTCTTTGAAAAAACGGTCTGCATTGTAACTGACAATGCCAGCTCAATGCTGAAAGCATGTAACATTTTAAAAATCCGAAATCTGCCATGCTTCGCCCATACCATAAATTTAGTAGTCCAAGATGGTTTAAATGTCGAACATGACGACATTACTAAAGATTTATTTTCTAAATGTAAAAGTATTGTCAAATTTTTCAAGAAAAGTTCTATTGCGAACGAGAAATTGAAATTGGTTCAGGAAAATTTTGCGTATACCCTAATCCAAGAAACTCCAACAAGATGGAACAGTTTTCACAATATGATAGAGAGAATATTAGAAACTCATGAAGCCATTGCTAGCGTTCTATTATCCACCATGAATGCACCATTGCCGTTCACTGCGGAGGAAATCAATGTTTTAAAGGATATAGAAAAGATATTGCTGTTATTCAAGAAAGTTTCCGAAAAGGTTTCTGGCGGAATTGTCACCATTTCATTGATAATACCTTCGGCATTTGGACTCCATCGTCAACTTCAAAATCTTTCTTTACTAACTGCCGCAGGAGAATCAATAAAAGGTGCTTTATTAGAATCGATCGAAAAACGCCTATCTATATACGAGGAACGGACCTTACCGAGAATGGCCACGATATTGGATCCGCGCTTCAAAAAAGAAGGGTTTGAATGTAACACTAATGCTGAACAGGCAGCAATTTTCTTCGAAAACGATTTGGTCAATTTGGCAGGTAATGAAAACCCAGGTGACTCAAATGCGAAAGCAACCACGGCTGATAAGGATCTACTGTTTGATTTTTTGGATCAACGAAGCACACATAAAAAGAAAAATGTCCGGTCCGATGCCATCATTATTAAAAGACAGTATCTGGAAAGGGACATTGCCCCCCAAGAAATGGACCCTTTATTATGGATCAAGGTAAAATATTATATTAAATATCGATACTAAGAACTAAGTTTTAATAATTTATTTAATTGCAGGTCAACCAGACAGATTTTCCCTTGCTTAAAATATTATTCTGCAAATATTTATGCATCCCCGCCACGTCTGTGGAATCGGAAAGGGTTTTCAGCAAGGCGGGACAGATTATTTCCGATAGGCGAACTAGGCTAAAAGAAGAAAACGTTAACGTCCTGTTATTTTTAAACAAAAATCTTTATCTACAGTTAAAACAACATAATTAAAAAAAAATATATATATAAATGCTATATAATATTTATTTTTATTGTTTTAGCATCAAATCGAACGTCTTTTAACATCTAAAAAAGCTGTTTTTTACTGCCACTATCGACCGACTATCGATGGTACTATCGACCACCATCGATGGTTTCAAAAAAACTATCGTCCACAATCGAGGGCGCCCACTATCGATAGTTCTCCACCTCTACAAGCCATACATCAAGATAAAGGAGAAGAGAACTTCAAGTTTCAACTTTCAAGTGAGTATAGTTTGCGATTATACATGAATAAAATGTGCCTATATGAAAGATATCTTTCGCGGATTTAAAGCGACTCGATGGCTTCCGATAGTCAAGATCTGGTAGATATAGATTCACTCTTTGAAACAACGAGCTGTTCGACAAAGGTTGCCGAGGAATCTCCTCCATGAGCAGAGAGCATTTTTAGACCCAGTACTTTAAAAAGTACAAATGGGTCTATTACGTTTGTGCAAAAAAAATGTGCGTAACAGGCAGAAGGAGGCGTGGCAGACCCCATAAAGTATATATATTCTTTATCAGCGTCAACAGGCGAGTCGATATAGCCATGTCCGTCTGTCTGTCTGTCCGTCTGTCTGTCCCTTTTTGTGTCACCTAGATCTGAGAGACTATACGAGCTAGAGACACCAAATTTGGCATGTAGGTTCATCTATATCTCAGGTTGAACGAGCGGAAGTTATTCAACTAAGAATGTTACGGGCAAAATCAATCTCTGAAGTGGCGCCATCTATGGAAATTTTTTGAAACTGAAATAATCTGTAGTAATCGCATTACAGTAAAAAAGTACTGGGTCTCCTACTGTCGAGCTTGCTCCGCCGTAGCTTAATGCATTTTTAAAATTGCAAGTGAAATGCTGGGTGCTATACGCAACAAGCGAAAGTTCGAGCATGATGTGGACTCATTTGGGGAGCTTGTTAAAGCGGAGATGGCTAGGATCGGGGACTCCAAAAAGCGAATTAAAGGCAAGGATGAAAATACTTTAAGTATTATATAGACAATTTGACAAAGTTGTTATTAATATAAATTAAATGTAAAGTGATAATAAAATCAAATTTAAATTTATAAGAATATTTTTATTAAAAATTAAATTTTTAATATTGCCTATCCTATTGCCCACTGCTGCAAGGCCTGTTAGGGGCTACATACATAGATCGTCACTCTCCTGGCGTAAGCGCTACTTAATTAGCATCCTCTCTATCAATTCTATTGATGTAGTAGTTTCCTTCTCGAGCTTTCAGGTAGTTGTGAAGAATACAAGCCGCATAAAACAGCGGAAGTTGAAATTTTTAATTTCGCTGGTATCATATGACGAGGAGGCTTTATAAACCACCTTTGCAGCTCGAAGACTTCATCGGCAACAATAACAAAGCGAACTTTTTACCCATTGTTTTTCAGTTCTTCATCAGGAGGTGTGCGCAATTTGTTTTGTTCCATAGTCGCGCATAGGTATGAGACATTGAACACAGCTGCATCGTTCGCTCTCCCATTGCAGACGATGTCAACATATAAAAAGTTATAATTCGCATCCACAAGAGCAAGAAAAACAATGCTGTTGAAACCTTTATAATTATAATAAAGGTAGCCATCGGACTTCTTGGCATTAAATGCAACATGTTTTTAGACCCTCTACTTTAAAAAAGTACAAATGGGTCTATTACGTTTGTGCAAGTGTGCGTTACAGGTCGAAGGAGGCGTGGACCCAAAAAGTATATATGTATATTCTTGATTGGCGTAAACAGCCGATTCGATATAGCCATGTCCGTCCGTCCGTCTGTCTGTCCCTTTTTGTGTCACCTAAAACTCAGAGACTATAAGAGCTAGAGACATCAAAATTGGCATGTAGATTCATCTATATCTCAAGCTGATCAAGTTTGCTTAAGATTTTTGCCACGCCCCCCTCCGCCACCAGAAATTGAAATACAAAATTTCGAAGTCAAATTACAAGAGTACCTTTAATGATAGCGTCTTGATTCTTTGTACATATAATATACACTTTTGTCCGAACCTATTCTGAAAATTTCATTCAATTTGGATGGTAAACGCGGAAGCTATTTAACTAACAAAGTTACGGGCAAAAGGAAGAAGAAGAGACGCTAGCACCCTCTGTGCTTATCATATGAACCATCTTCGTAGTGGCGCCATCTATTGAAATTAAAGCAATGTACAGTGAACGCTTTGCACTCAAAAAGTACAGGGTCTCCAACTGTCGAGCTTGCTCCACCGTAGCTTACTGCATTTTTCATCTATGAAATTATATATTGCATTACAAATATTAATAAAATAGATGTTTTAAGGTCATTACCTAGAGCGCCAAGACAGTGCGAGAAATTCCATTGCACGTTAAATTCGTCCGCAACTACTCTTCTGTCGTCTGATGGATCTATAATGAGGGGGCCATTATAATTTTGTCACGAAATATGAAACGCATTAAAGGAGGCTTCAAAGACCCCATAAAGCTCTTATATTCTTGATTAGGGCGACGAGCTGAGTCGATACAGCCCCGTCTGTCTGTCTGTCTGTCTGTCTGTCTCTTTCTATGCAAACTAGTCTCTCAGTTTTAAAGCTATCTTGATGAAACTTGGTCAAGGTACCTCTTTTTGCTGCACGCAGTACATATGTCGGAAATTGCAGAATCGGATCACTATATCATATAGATGCCATAGGAACGATCATTTCGAAATCAATATTTTGTCCGAAAAACTTTATTGTTTCTCAAAATATCTCAATCAAATTCATAAAATATCTATTTGATATAGGTGCATACCTCCTTACAAAATATGGTTTAAATCGGACAGCTATATTATATAGCTGCTGATTACGAATGTAACTTCCGCAACTCAGGATTAGCCCATATATAAAATTCCTTGTCCTAATTGACACATAACGCATTAGGCCAAACAGATTAAGATATCGAGCTGAAATTTTCACATAACAGTATCGTGCAATTAGACGGGATTTTTTGATATTCCCACAGGAAAGGGTAAAATGGGGGGTCAAAGGTCAAAATTGCTAAGTACGAAATTTCATTTTTGGTTTTTCGGCTATCTTAACCAAACTTACAGATTATATGTTTCATATTTATTGTAACATTCTGTGAATATTTGGTAGACATCAAATAGCTATATCATATAGCTGCCATAGGAACAATTGAATGCAAATTCATTTTTTTTATGAAGAAATTTGTTATTTTTTGAGTCACTTCAACCAAACACAAATTGTGCATTTCTTACTTACTCTTACTATACGGCCTGAGAAAATTTGTTCAAGATCAGATGACAATATCATATATCTGGCATAGGAACAATGGCAAATTAATTTATTGCTCAACCAAACTCTCAAATTATGCATTTCTTACTCAATGTTATATTCTGTGCAAATGAATTCAAAAAACTTTATCGAATAGTTCTCATAGGAACAATTAAATGCACAGTTATATTTTGTATGAAGAGATTTGTTATTTTTGAGATATCTCAACCAAACTCACAGATTGTGTATTTCTTACTCCTTGTAACATTCTGTGAAAATTTGGTCATTATCGGATGACTATATCATATAAATACCATTAAAAAAACAATCAGATGCAAATGAATCATTGGCTTGAAGAGCATTGTTGTTTATTAAGCTATCTCAACCAAATTCATAGATTATGTATTTTTTATTACTGTTAAATTCTTTGAAAAATTTATCTTTATCGGATGACTATATCGTATAGCTTCCATAGGAATACTGGCTCTTAATGCTATAATAAACAATCTTAAGCAGAGGCATGACTTGCTAATGACACTGTTACTCGCTCTTGCTGCTATAATCGAACTTTAAAACAGCGAGCAGCAAAAATGTATATTTTCTATCTATCTTCTATTTATATAACACTCTTTGTCCTGACTGATTCAGTGACTGACTGACGAGATATCACGCTGTAGGCCAAACGGGTAAATTTTTGCACAACATAGTTGAAACATAGGCTGGCAAAAATATTCTAGCTTAACCCTCCACGTGGGTGCCGGTTGGGCAATGGACCCTGTATTGTCCCATGCAAACGGATAATACATATTCTCTTGTCTGTCCGAGGTAATGTCGCTTCGCCGATTAATGTTTAACTTAATATTATCGATATGATGGAGTTTATTGGGTCGATTAGACTGCCACATGTCCATGAAAACATCATGGACGGTCTTATGGATCAAACAGGGGCTGGGATATCAGCCCAAACGTCAGTAGAAGGCGTGACTACTGACACCGGCGGGCACGGTAAGGTACTACCTTCTCTGCGTGTCGCGAGCGGTCACATGAGAGCAGGCTCATGCGCTTATCGGCGCATCCCTATCGGAGCAACAACTAGCGCGAGCCCGGATGCCGTCAGAAGACGAGTCACAGAGACCATGCCGAACGAGGAGAAGGACGCAGCGGATCTCAAACACAAACAGCGATCTAGGTATAAGGCCAAAGCTGTGTTCTGTGCCAATGAGGAACCCGTGCGGTTTCTCACTGACACAGTTCGGGATTTTAGTGAGCCTTGGCCAGCTGCAGGGATAGACGTCGTTCCCACGGATCAGGTCCTAGAGCGCACTACGATTTAGGCTTAGATCCTACCTCCAATCATGAAGGATCGAACCATCCTATAATACTATAAATCCCGATGTTTGTCAGTATGTGTGTTTGTATGTCGTCGTATCCGCCGCTTTGTTTCACGCAAAAACTACTGAACGGATATGCACGAAACTTTACAGTAAGGTTGATTACATATCAAAGAAGGACTTTTTTTACAAATTTTTAAATTCCGTTCATTAGTTTGGTAGTAATTAAATAACTTCACATTTCAATACATTTTATACGAAGCGGTTCGTGTGAAGAAGGACGGATAGTAGCCGAAGCGACAAGGATGGGGTGAGAGTCGAGTGTCGAACGTGTCGAAACGGTCGACACTCAAAAAAATCCCGACGACGACACACTATATCCGCCCGTTTACGATGGTTTCAATGGTTTTACTGTTCTTTAGATATTCGTTCTCTTGGGCGAAAAATCACGTTGTGACTCATTTACAATGTTACACGTGTTTTCCAAAGGGCCGAACGTCGTTTTGGCGTTAGCCAGATTTCAGACAACCGAATTAATGCGGATACTCACAGTCAGTATTCACGTGTTTCGTAGTTTGGTCACACCAGATCGAATCCGTGCCGTGTTTCGTAAAAAACTCAAAACACCCTCGAACGGCGATAGTTAAGTTACTGCAAACACTCGAGTTGTGTAAAGAACTTAAAGTCGCATCTCCGATGCCTGTGATCGTTCTGCGTTTGTGTCTTACATACTACACTATGCATCTGTCAAGAAATATCACGCACGGTTCACCCTTCCGCGGCTTCTCTCTGCTACTGTACTACATACCGTGAGTAGTAAAACTGTCAATTTTTTGCAAAGTGTCTACACTGTGTTCTATAGAACGTTTTCAAATCATACGATTTTTTGCGCGTTGCTTTTCGTACATTTACGGGATGACGTGGATCGAGTAGCGTCTGAACGTATACAAAAAAAATTGCATTGCAAAAAAATGCCTAGAAAACGTAAATCTAATACATCGAGATGCACAAGAAATGTCAAAATTAAGACACAAGCTAGGCGCAATGAATCGCCTGACCAAACAGAGCACAGAAGCCGTGAGCAGGCTGTACCGGATACCGTGCGACAATCTTTGGAGACATCAGAACAATCACAAGCTCGACTTCAACGAAATGCCGAGCTTACCGCTTCTCGGCGCGCTGCTGAAACACAAGAACAATCGCAAGCTCGACTTCAACGTAATGCCGATTTTATCGCTGCTCAACGCGCTGCGGAAACACCAGAACAGTCACAAGCTCGACGTCAACGTAGTGCCGAGCTTACCGCTTCTCGGCGCGCTGCTGAAACACTTGAGCAGTCGCAAGCTCGACTCCAACGGAATGCTACCTCCATGGCGGCTCGACGCGCTGCAGAATCTACAGAACAATCCCAAATTCGACGAAGACAGAATGCAGATTTCATTGCGTCTCAACGGGCTGCGGAAACACCTGAACAGTCACAAGCTCGGCGCCAGCATGAGGCGAATATTAGAGCGTCACAAAGAGCTGCAGAAACCATGGAAACTGCTGAATCTCGGAGACGAATTGTTGCCGAAAGAGCAGCGCAACGACGGCAAACATTTAAAAGAAAGAATTGGGGAGTCTTCACTAAAGCCGCGTTTGAGTATGACGAGACATTAGCTTATGAAGATCACGTGCTTTTGGCAACCGAACGAATGAACAAAGAATGTGCACATTGCGGTGCTCTAAAGTGGAAAGATGAACCGCCTGGTGTGTGCTGTTCGAGCGGGAAAGTTGACATTCCTACTATAGACCTTCCAGTTGAACCACTAAGGGAGCTGTTTTGTAATGAAACGGACGAGTCTCGAAAATTCCTCGCCAATATAAGAAAATACAACAGTTGCTTCCATATGACTTCTTTCGGAGCAGATAAAGTTGTTTCGATGCGGGGATTTTGCCCTACTTTTACAGTACAAGGAAAAGTTTACCATCAAATTGGATCTTTACTTCCTGCAGATAATTCGCAACCAAAGTTTTTACAAGTTTATTTTATGGGTGACGATAATGCAGAAATTGACAGACGTGTAGAGTTCATGCAAGACGTTGACAGAACCATAGTTCAGAAGATACAACACGTACTTCATGAACACAATATTTTAGTGCGCGAATTCAAAACAGCGAGGGAAAAAATTATCCGCGACAATACTCATTTAAAAGTTGTAATCCACCCTGATCGTGTTCCACGTGGTCAATATGAACGTCAGTTCAATGCCCCGACTACAAATGAAATAGCTGCTGTAATCGTTAGTAACGAACAGACTACGTCTCGGGACATCGTTGTACAGGCGCGGGACGGAAGACTAAGTAGAATTTGCGATACACATAGATTCTACGACGCACTGGAGTATCCTGTTATTTTTTGGAAAGGTCAAGAAGGTTACAACTTTAACATTCCTATGATAAATTCAACTACGAAACAACCGATACCGAACAAAAAAGTGTCTTGCAAAGACTTTTACGCGTATCACTTGATGGTTCGCCGAAACGATTTCAATTTGCTCATCAGATGTAGACTACTCTTTCATCAGTTTTTAGTTGACATGTAGGTTAAAATGGAAAGCGAACGATTAAGATTTATTTCTTTGAATCAAAAAAAACTTCGAGCCGAAAACTACATTCACTTGCAAGATGCAGTTCGAAACGACGCAAATTTAGATCCGAACAATTTTGGTCAGTTGGTGATTCTTCCGTCATCGTTTGTAAACAGTCCGAGATACTTGCATGAATATACGCAAGACGCTTTCTCATACGTACGAAATTACGGCAGGCCGGATTTATTCATCACAATGACGTGTAACCCTACGTGGTCAGAAATTACCAGAGAGCTTCTGCCAGGTCAAAGTTCCACTAACAGGCATGATTTGACAGCCCGAGTGTTTCGGTTAAAAGTGCAGAAATTGGTAGCGTTACTTACCAAAGGCAACATTTTTGGTGAAACGCAGTGCTTTATGTACTCAATCGAATGGCAAAAAAGAGGCTTGCCACACGTGCACTTGCTGTTGTGGTTGAAAGAGAAACTTCGGCCAAATCAAATTGACGACATCATATGTGCAGAAATACCAAACCCGGAAAGCGACAAAAAGCTCTATGATACCGTGTCAAAAAATATGATTCATGGCCCCTGCGGTGCACTAAATTCATCATCACCATGCATGAGAGACGGAAAATGCACTAAAAAATTTCCCAAAATCCTAATTAAAGACACCCAAATAAACGACAAAAACTACCCGTCGTACAGGCGCAGAGCACCAGAAGATGGTGGACGTACGACAATTGTAAAGCGAGCTTCACAAGATATAGAGGTAAACAATAGTTGGGTGGTCCCATACACCCCACTCCTTTCAAAAATATTTAACAAACTACGCTTACTGCATTTTTTATGCTGTGCCAAAACGATGCGTTTGCAAAGACTTTGCTATATGTTGAAGTACCTCGATACTACACTTGGACAGGGAAGAAATGGCAACGACGTTCACGTGGAAAACCAGTTGAGGGCTGGCCAGATGTACGAGCGTCAGACGCCTTAGGCCGCATCTACACAGTGCACGTGAGCAATTTTGAATGTTATTGTTTGCGAATGCTTCTGAGCGTAATACGAGGACCAACAAATTTCTCTGATTTAAAAACCATTGACGGAGAAGAGCTATCCACTTTTCAACAGGCATGTGAGAAGATGAATTTGTTAGAAGATGATAACCACTGGGACGCCACCATAGAAGAAGCTGTGCTATGTTGCTCACCAGTGCAAATACGAGAGCTATTCGCCATATTGATATGTGTTTGTGGTTTATCTAATCCTCTTCAATTATGGGACAAATATAAAACAGCGCTGTCAGAGGATATCGCGCACAGACTTGAAAGATTGGATCAGATCAATGATGAAATGTGTTTCAATGAAGCACTGCGACTAATTGAAGACAAAATCTTGCAAATGTCAGGAAAAAAGCTGTCCGATTTTGGTATGCCAACACCGCAGCGTACAGCAGAACTATCGAGCGATTTAATAAGAGAGTTGAACTATGACATTGCCCAACTAGATACTCACGTCTGCGAAACCGAGCCACGCTTGCTTCCTGAACAAAGAGAAGTATATCAGAAAATATACCAACGAGTTGAAAGTGGTGGAGGCGGGCTTTTTTTCTTGACGCGCCAGGCGGTACAGGAAAAACATTTTTGCTTAATTTGCTTCTTGCTAAAGTACGCAAACAACAAAACGTTGCATTAGCAGTGGCTTCTTCCGGAATTGCAGCAACATTGCTGAGCGGAGGACGCACTGCACATTCAGTCTTCAAATTACCACTGAATCTGACCACCGAAGAAACTCCAACATGTAATATTAGCAAAAGCAGCAGTCGTGGTATGCTATTGCAACAATGTAAGCTGATCGTCTGGGACGAGGTCACTATGTCGCACAAGCGCGCGATTGAAGCACTGGACCGTTGTCTACAAGACTTGAAAAGTACAAAAACGGTAATGGGTGGCGTTGTCGTATTATTGGCAGGAGACTTCAGACAAACTTTGCCTGTTATTGAACGTGGTACGCCGGCAGACGAAATAAATGCGTGTCTCAAATCGTCATACTTATGGAACAAAGTCGCAAAATTGCACCTCACCACAAACATGCGTGTTCATTTATTCGGCGATATAGAATCGGGAGCTTTTGCTGCAACACTACTGAAGATAGGAGAAGGGCGAATTGAAACTGATGCCAATGGTATGGTTTCATTTACAAACAACTTTTGCCACGTTGTCGATTCGGAAAACTCACTCATTGCCCAGGTTTTTCCAAACTTACAACAAAACATGTCAAACGAAAACTGGTTATGCGAAAGAGCTATCCTGGCACCCAAAAATGAAAACGTTGCAAACATTAATAACAAGATCCTGACAGAAGTTGTTGGCGAGACTGTTACGTACAAGTCTATCGATACAGTGATGGCGACCGAAGACTGTACCAGCTACCCCGTTGAGTTTCTCAAATCGCTGGAACTATCCGGAGTGCCATCTCATAAGCTGGAATTAAAGATAGGCATACCGGTTTTGCTAATGCGTAATTTGGACGCTCCGAGGTTATGCAACGGTACAAGATTGCGTGTAACAGAATTAGGAAAAAATATACTAAAGGCCACAATTTTAACCGGAGAAGCCAAAGGTGATAACGTACTCATTCCTCGCATTCCAATAATACCCAACAATTTACCCTTCAACTTCAAATGTCTGCAGTTCCCATTAAAAGTTGCATTTTCGATGAGTATCAACAATTCTCAAGGTCAGACTCTGAAAGTCGCCGGAATACATTTAGGAACACCATGCTTCTCCCACGGCCAACTGTACGTAGCCTGCTCACGAGTTTCACACTCTCAAAACTTGCACATTTTTGCGGAAAACAACAAATCCATGAACATCGTATATCGCAGTATACTGCAGTGAGTTAATCATATACAACTCTCGCTTTTCGATGACCGGCTGCAATTCGCTACAATTTCATCGCATAACATGCTCGACTCACACATCCACACTTCGCCGGGCACTAAAACATTGCGAAAACGGCAAGAATATACATTTTCTCAAGGTAAGTTTTAAAAAACACTGTTTTTGTTACTCTTAAAAATTCCTAACGATAATGTTTCTCATTTTTTCAGTGTTTGTCGTTCTACGTCACTTCATTTCTTTCGGGTACAACAGAAAACAACTGTGATACATCAATTATCTTTATACAAAACGCAACTTTACGTTATTTATTTTGTTTGTTTATGTAAGATCGTATCGTACTTATACGTTGGTTAATGTTGTGTAACTACTATTTTTTATTGTACATAGGTAGGTGAGAGTAAGTACAATACCGCATGGAAGCGTCATAAAATTAAGAAAGATCTACATACGTTTGTTATGAACTCAAGTAATGCAGGCACAGCAGCGCGTGCCGGGTCAGCTAGTCCTTAATATGATTAAGTGTCAAAATGAGGACAAAACCGGGGATTGGACGATTAAGCGAGGGTTGGCCCCCGACAAGGGAAACGGACAAGAAAGGGTTGGATGCTCTCATCTAGGAACCCTGGATCGTAGATGAAATGGTTTGTGGATTGGGTTCTTGCGGATATCACCTACTTGTTTCACATACGCCACTATGCGAGCGTTGAAACGGGCCCAACCTTTACCCTCATTAAGCATGCGCAGAATGATGGTATTGATGTTATCCTTGAATACAATGCCAATGCACACCACACCTTGTTGGGAAGCAAGGACATCAATAAAAAAAGGGGAGGCGCTGTTCAAGTTCGTATTGTTTACAAGCCTTAATGTGTGTAACCGGAACAATCACCCCACATTCCGCAACAAGAATCGTGCAGAGGTTATTGACGTTACCTTAAATAATATACCAAATTTGTGATTTTTTTTTTAAATGCTCTTTGCAGGTTCAAATTGTTTATATATTAAAATTGAATATAACAATATTTGAATCGATAAGATTCCACATTGGCTCAAATATTTTTATATTAACAACAATATGCTAAAATGTTTTTAGTTGAATATACAATTGTTCCTAATATAAATTTGGGAATTTGAAATCAATACAACGCATATTTTTGTATTAGTGTACATATATGTGCTTACGTGTGCAGGTTAACTTTGTTTGCATGCATATGGATATTTTACTGTGAGGCTTCCCCGACTGAATGATATATTTTCTTCTGTACATCATCTGCTGACAAGTCATGCGGTCCAAGCATAATATCAAATTTGTGACACTTGTACCGTTTTGGAGCAAGCTCGACAGTAGGATACCCTGTGCTTTTTAAGTGCAAAGCTATCACAATAGATTGTTTATTAAGGTTTGTTGTGTACCAGAAATTTCAGTAGATGGCGCCATTACGAAGATATCAGTTGACAAACAGAGATCGCTAGCGCCTTTTCTTACTTTCTACCAATGTTAGTTGAATAAGTTCCGCGTTTATCATGCGATTTGAATGAAATTTTACAGCAGGTTCGTACCATAGTGTGTATTTTATGTAGCAGAATTTTTGTAGTTCGACTGATATTTTGTTTTTAAATTTCCGGGGGCGGAGGGGGGCGTGGCAAAATTCTAAAACAATGCAACATATAGATGAGCGTTCATACCAAATGTTGTATCTCTAGCTCTTATAGTCTCTGAGATCTAGGAACACAAAAAAGGACCGACAGACAGACGGACATGGCTTTATCGACTCGGCTGCTGATGCTGATCAAGAATACATATACTTTATGGGGTCTGCCACGCCTCCTTCTGCCTGTTACGCATGTTTTTTACACAAACATAATAGACCCTTTTGTACTTTTTTTAAAATAAAATAAAATAAAATAAAATAAGCCAACATAACTCATACAAAAAGTGGATGATACCAAATAGCATCTTGGTTATTCCCCAATACTTAATTGTATATCCTTATTGGGTATTAAAGCCTCGAGCCTACATGGCATGGAGCCGATCATGTACTGGGAAAGCTTAATAGGAATCTTCGCCTCTGTCTCTTGAACTACTGTCAAAGCTACAACTTGTTAGAAGACAGGGATTGCTTCGAGACATAGTGAGGATGTGTACCATTAGGTTTTCTATAGGATTGAGATCCGGGACAGTCTGTCTACCCCCAAACTCAGAGTATCTTCTAAATAATGCGGTCAAGACAGTTGCCAACGGTGGCTCTAATTTTGATATGGCTTTTCGTAAAGCTCCGTAGGCCCAGTAAATGTGATCCGAGGGATTATAGACCAAAATATGTACGTGAAAATATTCACTACGTGTGTATTCCTTTAAAATTGAATGCTACATTTTATGGTTCTGGAATTATATATACTTTCATAATAATATAGGCTTTCAAAAATTTACCCTTAATCAATATTATTATTTTGTAAAAGACAGAAAAGCTACAAACCTGTGAAGTTTATTCCATACATTTCTTTTCTTGTATATAGAATATCTGTGATAAGCAGAATATTTGCATAGCTGTTGATCTTCCAACGCTGTATTATCATATCTGTTTGGATTTAAATACATATGTTCTATATTCGACAATAGCAATTGACTTAGCCGATTAATCTGAAATAAAGATGAAAAGACGTTATCTGATGTGACGAATATTCAATACCATTAACATAAAATACAGTTAGATTGACGAAATAATATAAAATTGCTTTAATTTTATATTTTAATTCCAATTTCGAAAACAATTATTTTAGACCCTGTAACTAAAAATAGTACAAAAGCCGAGTCGATATAGCTATGTCCGCCTGACCGTCTGTCACTTTTCTTAACACCTAGATCTCAGAGCAGGCGACTCCTAACTTAGTTTAATAATTTTTCGGTATCTTTCTTAGATCAAAATTGTTTTATAATTTTGCCACGTCCCAAACCATAACCGCGAATAGCAAAACAAACTTTTAAGTTCGAATTCAAAAAGAAAGCTTTAAGCTAGCAGCGTTTCATTCGAGAGTGTCCAAAATTTTATTACGAGTTATGAAATGGCCAATCTCTACTGTGGGTATTGCGTCGGTGCACAATGTGTCCAAAAGAAGCTAAGTTTCGCTTTACAAGGGTAGATTTAATGGATAGTGAATCAGCAATTTTGTGAATTTTGTCTATTTCAAAGTTGATTCGCAATAATGCCCTTAGCATACGCGTAGCCTTCGCTGATCGGATGCTATGTGCGAGTATAATGAAATCCCATTGTAATAACATAAGTAAATGTGTTAATTCGGCAAATTAATTATATTTTTGCTTGCCTTAATGCGCTTATGATGTATCGGGGTTTTGGCTAAGTGCTGGGCTGATATTTCCAAATAAAGTAAAGTCATCTTGATTAGAACAACCGATTTCCTTAAATAGTCTGCGGAGATAGACAGCTTCTTTGGCTGCAGTAGACATTGCGATGTACTCCGCCTCTGTATCGCTCTTAGCGACAACGCTTTGCTCTGTGGATGACCAAGAAAACGCACTGCATACTATTAGGAATGAATATCCTGAATACTACTTTCGGTCTATATTTTCAATGGCCCAATCAGTATCAGCGAAACTTTTAACAGGGTCTCTACCCTTTCGATAGGTGATGCGTAATTCCACAGTTCTAGACAATCATCGCAATATACGTTTGGCTGCATAAGTTGCAATATAGTGTCGTTCCTCCAGTTTCACATAAAGTCATTGTTCACTTTGACATCTTTTGAATTCGAGGCTTTTCAAAACCTCATCCAGTTTATTCCTCCAAGCTCTTCCTGATTGCTTAAGGTCATATATCGTCTTTTGCGATATCAATACTTTAGCTGGATCTGTTACTTTGATGAAGTTCTTCTAGTTCTGCCTTCATTGAATAATGCCAGTCACGAGCATGTTGCCTGCTTACTAATCTTCAACGGATTGCGGAGCTTCGATGTTCTCAGAGCTCTCCAACGAACTACTTAAGTACTAAGCTATACTGCTTCTTAGGCTCGGCGAGTTGACCTTTGGTCTTGGTATATTAAGTTTGTTCAAAAAAAAAAGTATGTAACAGACAGAAGGAGGCGTGGCAGACCCCATAAAGTATATATATTCTTGATCAGGGCGACAAGCTGAGTCGATATAGCTATGTCCGTCTGTCTGTCCGTCAGTCCGTTCGTATGAACAACGAGATCTCAAAGATGGTAAGACCTAGAAGCACCAAATTTTGTGTCAAGACTTCTTATATATGCACGCAGTTCAAGTTTATTTCAAATTTTGGATGCCACGCCCCCTTTACCCGCAATATAAGAAACACCATAACTCTGGTAATTATCAAGCCACGCCCGCTTTACCCTCAATATGAGAAAAGCCATAACTCTGATAATTATCAAGCTAGAGACCTGAGCTTTGGCACGAACAATACTTGAATGAAACAGGATGCATTGTGAAAATTTGATCAAGATCGGATAATAAACCGCAATTATTTAATTCTTTAATCTAATGTGTTGTTGCTGATGTTGTTGTGAGTTTCGCCCTCTATCTTTCAAGTTATCAAGTGATAGAGATGCCACGTAGTCAAACGGGAGACCTGGGCTTCAATCCCAGTAAAAGCATGCTTAAATTCTTAAATTTTTTTTTTAATTTTTGTTATACATTTAAAATTTTTTTTTATGTTTAGAAGAAAATTTGTGTGGCGTTCTCTACTACCCCAGGGTATGCTACTGTTGGGATCACCCAACTGAATGATATATTTCTGCATCGCCCTCAGTCACAGATTCTTCCTCTTCTTCGTCTGAGTCACTCTTGAAAGCAGGGGTGCGCAGCGCCTATGGCATATGGGTAGCGTGTGAGCTTGCACACTGGTAAGGTTATTTAGCACATTGTAAATTCCACAAACAATTTTTGTACTCTGGGGGTATATTAAGTTTGTTAAAAAAAAAATATGTAACAGGCAGAAGGAGGCGTGGCAGACCTCATAAAGTATATATATTTTTGATCAGGGCGACAAGCTTAGTCGATATAGCCATGTCCGTCTGTCCGTCCGTATAAACGAAAGGATCTCAGGGATGGTAAGACCTAAAAGTACCAAATTTGGTGTGAAGACTTCTTATATTTGCACGCAGATCAAGTTTATTTTAAATTTTGGATACCACACCCCCTTCGCCCACAAAGTGAAAAAAAGGATAGCACTGGCAATTTACAAGCTAGAGACTTGAGCACGAACAATATGAAATATCCAAAATTAAAAAAGCCAAAGTCTACCTTTTGCTTAGCGTATTTAACGGTTTTAAACATTAATAAAATGACTATTTTTGTGCAAAATATGTTTTTTTATTCTAATTAACATTTAAAAATAACAGTTTTATATTTCTAAAATATTTTCATTAACACAATTATACTTTTAAAAAAAAAATTTTTTGATGCTTTTTATTTTTGATTTTTTTTCAAAATATTCATCACTATTGGGATTAATATCTAATAAACTTAAAATTTCGGAACTATAATTTCTTTCTTCCAAATCCTTATGCGATCTCACGTGTTTAAACGCTGAAACAAGTCGATCTGAAGAGTCTGCCAGCATATTAAAGAGGTCTTCATTCTGTCTAATCCGGGATATCTTACAAGTATTTGAGTATCTAAACTTTTTGTAGTCTTTGTTTTCGCATTCCTGGGCTTCTTCAGACAGCTCTCCAATTGGTAAACACTGATACTCAATTAATTCTTTGCCATGAGCCAAAATCCTGTGTAACGTAGGAGTAAGTTTCTTCTTGGGATGCATTTCAATTATCTACTTCATCTAAACATCTAATTCATTTAACATTTTTAACGTAAATTCGTCAGCGTTATCACTGCTATTGAATAGCTCCTAACACGTTAAATTTTTTAAAGCCATAGGAACAATTTACTCTTCTGAATTATAAGTATACATATAGAAAAACAGTTCACTAAAAAAGCGGTTTTCTATATGTTATGGCTCTTACAAAGTAAAATATATCATTCAGTCGAGAGATCCCGACAGTAGAATACCCTGAGGTAGTAGAGAACGCTACTCAAATTTTATATTAATTATATTTGTGTTTCGTATTTGGGCTGTCTGTTTTGTATTTAAAAGTTTTAGCAACAATGAGCACGTTATTTTCAAAACAACTAAATAAAAACTTAAAAAACAATTTTTAAATGTATAACAAAAATTAAAAAAAAAATTTAAGAATTTAAGCATGATTTTACTGGGACTCGAACCATGATGTCCCGTCTATCAAGGTGGCAGCTTTACCACTCTACTTGAAAGAGAGAGGGAGAGAGGGCGAAAACTCACTCTAACACAGCGCGCGCTTTCATTCATATGTATGTATGTATATGTAAATGCTTCAACGAATAAGCAAATAAGAGAGAGGGCGAAAACTGACAACAACAACACATTAAACTAAAGAATTAAATAATTGCGGATATCTTCCGTGTTTATTATCCGATCTTGATCAAATTTTTACAATGCATCGTTTCTTATTCAAGTATTGTTCGTGCCAAAGCTCAAGTCTCTAGCTTGATAATTACCAGAGTTAGGTATTGTGGGCGAAGGGGGCGTGGCATCCAAAATTTGAAATAAACTTGATCTGCGTGCAAGTATAAGAAGTCTTCACACCAAATTTGGTGCTTCTAGGTCTTACCATCTCTGAGATCCTTTCGTTCATACGGACGGACAGACAGACAGACGGACAGACGGACATGGCTATATCGACTCAGCTTGTCGCCCTGATCAAGAATATATATACTTTATGGGGTCTGCCACGCCTCCTTCTGCCTTTTACATACTTTTATTTTTTTAACAAACTTATATAAAAATCAACTGATAGCTAACATTGAATGTAAGCCATTATATAGATCCTTTTTCTATCTAGGTAAAAAATACAAAAACTAACTAAAATAGGTAGTAATTTCCATATATGTAGGTAGTAACTTCGATTCAAAGACAAATTACAAGTTCATTTTATGATTGCTGGTATCGAAAAAATTATTTTTTCAATGTGACACGCCCTAATTTCCCCACTGTGCGCTGGCGGCTGCCCAAATTGCTTATAGTAAGAGACCGAAGTTGTCTTTTGTTTATTAACTGATTTGAGAAGAGGGTGAGACTCAATGGAATTCTAAGCAACGGACAGTGAGAATAGAATGTAAAGGCTGCATTATAAGACTTGACTTTGAAGTCAAGGTGATAAGATAGTTTGACTTTGAAGTCACGGTGTATGAAAAAATTAAAAAGATACATAACGAAAACTACTCCATAAAAAAATTTATAAGTAACTTTTTCATGTTTAAGAGGTCAAAATCTATAGTGGTAGAGGTGCCACGTAGGTAGACAGGAGATCGTAGTTCGAATCCCAGTAAAAGCATGCTTAAATTCTTTAATTTTTAAACCCAGTACTTTAAAAAAGGACAATGGGCTTATTACGTTTCTGCAAAAAAAAAGTGCGTAACAGGCAGAAGGAGGCGTGGCAGACTCCGTAAATTATATATATTCTGGACAGACAGGTCCGACAAAGTTACGGACAAAATCAACTGATATCTTTGTAGTTGCGACATCTATGGAAATGTTTTGAAACTGAAACAATCAGTAGTAATCCTATAGCATTCAAAAAGTAGGGGTCTCCTACTGTGAGCTTGCTTCACCGTAGCTTAATGCATTTTTATACCCTGAGGGTATATTAAGTTTGTTAAAAACAAAAAGTATGTAACAGGTGGAAGAAGGCGTGGCAGACCCCATAAAGTATATATATTCTTGATCAGGGCGAGAAGCTGAGTCGATAAAGCCACGTCCGTCTGTCTGTCTGTCCGTGTAAGTAACAATATCTCAGAGATGGTAAAAACTACTAACACCAAATTTGGTGTGAAGACTTCTTATACTTGCACGCAGATCAAGTTTATTTCAAATTTTGGATGCCACGCCCCCTTCGCCCACAAAGTGAAAAAAGGATAGCACCGAAAATTAACAAGCTAGAGATTTGAGCTTCGGCAGAAACAATACTTGAATGAAAAAGGATGCATTGCAAAAATTTGATCAAGGTCGAATAAGAAACACGTAAGATATCCGCAATTATTTAATTCTTTAATTTAATGTTTTGTTGTTGCTGTGAGATTACGCTATCTCTTATTTGCTCGTTCGTTAAAGCTTTTACATATACAAATACGTGTCCATACGCGTATCCATGCGCGCTGTGTAGGGTGAGCTTTCGCCCTCTCTCTTTCAAGTAGAGTGGACGGGATGGACGTAGGAAAACGGAAGATCTTGGTTCGAATCCCAGTAAAAGCAGGCTTAAATTCTTTAATTTTTTATACCCTTGAAGAGGGTATTATAATTTTGTCACGAAGTTTGTAACGCATTGAAGGAGGCCTTACAGACCCCATAAAGTATATATATTTTTGATCAGGGTGACGACCTGAGTCGATATAGCCCCGTCTGTCTGTCTTTCTGTTTCTATGCAAACTAGTCTCTCAGTTTTGAAGCTATCTTGATGAAACTTGGTACAGGTCCGTCTTTTTGCTGCACGCAGTACATATGTCGGAACCGGTCGGATCGGATCACTATATCATATAGCTGCCATAGGAACGATCGGTGCGGACTCAACATATAGTATGAAAAACTTTTTTGTTTCTTAAGATATTTTAACCAAGATTGTGTATTTGGTATAGTTTCAAAAAGCCTGACCAAATTTGATGCAAATCGGACTACTATATCATATAGCTGCCATAGGAACGATCGGTTCTAAATAAACTTTTTGTAAAACAAGGGTGCGCAGCGAGACGCACATTGGTTTTTGTTTTGCACATAGCATATGGGTAGCGGTAAGGTTATTTTGCACATTGACAAATTACACAAACAATTTTGCACATTTGCTTTGTTCCAAATTTTCCTTGGTTGACAAACAAAAACAATTTTTCCCTGCACGCCTTGCGCTCTTATACGTTTCTTGAAAAACAACAACAATTGTTCACTGCACCCCATTTCCACGGACCTTCGTAGCTTAAAAACAAAAACAAGTTTGACCTGCACGCCTTCCGCGCTGGTTCGCGGCTCGCCGTCGCTAATCCTAATGTATTTTGTTATTGTATTTTCATTTGGTGTACAGTAAAAATTTTTTTCACAGATCGTTTAAATGCGTGATCAACTGGCAAATGTTTTTTCGCCGAAAACTTTTAATATGAATTGCAATGTTTCTTTGTTTCAGTGTACATATTGAAATAGAAAAACTGATCGTTACACGTGTGCGTGCGATTTTCTTATTTGTATTGGTGCGTGCACATCCATAAGACAGTTTTGGGCATCCCTGTTGTAAAAAATGTGACGTCTTATGCAGGCCACTGCAAGGGTATCCGAACTTTGGCGCGCCAAAGTTAGCCTACTTTATATTGTTTATATGAAATTTTTTATTTTCATGGCTTTTCAAGTCGAGTATAAATTCTGCTTTACCAAAAAGCTCCATGCTACATAGCTTCTCGCATACAAATCGCATGAAAAGGAAAAATATATCAGTCAGTCGGGAGGGCCGACAGTAGAATACCCTGCGCTGGTAGAGAACTCCACTAAAACTTTCTTCTAATTATTTTTGTGTTTTGTATTGTCTGCTATGCATTTAAAAGTCTTAGCAACGATGAGCACGTTATTTTCAGAAGAACTAAATAAAAACATATATCATTCAGTCGGGAGAGCCCGACAGTAGAATACCCTGAGGTAGTAGAGAACGCCACTCAAATTTTCTAATAACTAGTAACACAGCGCGCGCTTTCATGAATATGTATATACATATGTATATGTAAATGCTTCAACGAATGAGGACATAAGAGAGAGCGTAAACTCACAGCAACAACAACACATTAAATTAAAGAACTAAATAATTGCGGATATCTTCCATGTTTATTATCCGATCTTGATCAAATTTTCACAATGCACCCATTTAGGTACAAGTATTGTTCCTACCGAAGCTCAAATCTCTAGCTTGTTAACTGACAGTGCTATCCTTTTTTTCACTTTGTGGGCGAAGGGGGCGTGGCATCCAAAATTTAAAATAAACTTGATCTGCGTGCAAGTATAAGAAGTCTTCAAACCAAATTTGGTGTTCCTAGGTCTTACCATCTCTGAGATCTTGTTACTTACACGGACAGACGGACATGGCTATATCTTCTCGCCCTGATCAAAAATATATATACTTTATGGGGTCTGCCACGCCTCCTTCTGCCTGTTACATACTTTTTTTTTAACAAACTTAATATACCCCCTCAGGGTATAATAAAAACATAAAAAACAATTTTTACATGTATAACGAAAATCTAAAACATTGTGAAGCAGCATTCTGCCGCTCACAATTTTATTATGCATGGAATCATATGGCAAGGAGCCACCTGCTAACATTTATTTAACATGAAGTTAGTACATTTTAATTTCAATTTATTGGCATGGAGCCACTCTAGCTTTTATTTTTGGCCAAATGGCTTGAAAAGCGCCCCGTCAGTATTTTCCAAGAAATACTTAGCGCATATATTGCTCGAACACCACCCAGTGCTAGCAACAAGTACTAGCCACCGATCAACAAACATCGGATACTCGATAGCGAACGCCACCCAGCCATCGATCACCTAGCATCGGATACACGATATCAAAACATGGAGATCGTAGTATCGATAGAGGAGCGTCAGTTATCGGCATGGACACTTTTCTGGCGGGCAACAAAGCGAACGGACGCGATTTTTCTAAGTGCGGTAAAACAGAAATAAGCAACGTGCAAAGTGACAAAACTAAAACAACAGACAACGAGCAGCAATAACAACGACGACGACCACACTAGCAACAAAATAAAACAACGATTTGGGCAACGACACGACAAAGAAGAACCGGCGGCAAGCAACTTGGTCGTTTTTAGGAAATTGTCCAGCGGAGCACCCCTACGGCGGCTGCACGTGTGTGTGCCAACAACAACAACCACAACAACAAGCGCCACCAGCGCAACAAGCAGCGCACCAGCAAACGGCAGCGGCGGCCACAGCAGCGCGCGCGCAATTAGACAAAAATCCACGCACCCCTGCAGTACCTGCAACCCCAGTGGTACCACGTGCTGCGGTGAATCCCACTGGTCACCGAAGTACGTGGTAAGCTGGCCCACGGCCATATTTTAGATATTTTCCGCCACTAAGGCATTTTACATGAATGAAATGAAACGTGGTCACGAACGGCTTGACACGTGCAAGGAATGTCATGTAGAGGTTATGAAGAGTTATATTCCTACACCTCTGATGACTATTTCTTGCACTCCCGTCAAGTTTGGCCATGCCGGTGGATACTGAGAGCATTCCACAAACGAGGCCATCTTCATGCGGTTCAGTGGTGTCGCCTTCTAGTGCTGATAATCGCTGGGTATATTCCACAAAAAAAAAAAATCGGGTCAAATCCTCTCTCGTTTGTGAGTTTATCACCCAGGAATACCGTCACTGGGCACTGTAGTGTTGGAGCGTTTCCGCCAGCGAGATATCGGGTGATATCCTTTCTCGCTGGAGAGATGTTCCAGGGCTACCTGTACACCGCCTCGATCCGTGATTGTGTTTTGAAGAGAGTCTCAAAAGACGAGAGTGGGCACAAATCGGGCTTTGAAAGTAAGCCTCCTTCGATCTCTTGAACCTCCTGGACCCACATCAGGTAGGGTTTCGTAGCTAATTTTGCGAGGAGCGTCAGCATTTCCTTCTGACGCTTTATAACTCTCTCCAGACATCCCAGATATTACAAATTTTTCTGTAATTGTCCCTAGACGGACTGAGACGCCGACCCTGGCTGGAAAAACTTCCTTACTATATTAAAAATGCAGTAAGCTACGGTGGAGCAAGCTCGACAGTAGGAGACCCTGTACTTTTTTAGTGCAATGCAATCACCACATATTGTTTTAGTTTCAAAAAAATTCCATAGATGGCGCCACTACAAATATATCAGTTGATTATGCCCGTAACATTGTTGGTTGAATAACTTCCGCGTTTATTATCCGATTTGGACGAAATTTGCAGGATAAGTTCGGACTATAGTCTGTATTATATATACACCCTCTCTCTCTCTCTTTCAAGTTATCTCTGTTTGATTGTTTATACATGCATATTCGCATTATACAATAAGTGGGATGGTGTAGGTGGTAGGAGTGCCGACTAATAACGCGCTTAAATTCTTTACTTATTAGACCCTGTACTTTAAAAAAGTACAAATGGGTCTATTACGTTTGTGCAAATGTGCGTAACACGCAGAAGGAGGCTTGGCAGACCCCATAAAGTATATATATTCTTGATCAGCATCAACAGCCGAGTCGATATAGCCATGTCCGTCCGTTTGTCTGTCCCTGTTTTTGTCGCCTAGATCTCAGAGACTATAAAAGCTAGAGACACCAAAATTGACATGTAGATTCATCTATATCTCAAGTTGATCAAGTTTGTTTTAGATTTTTGCCACGCCCCCTTCCGCCCCATAAATTGAAATACAAAATTTCGAAGTCAAATTACAAGATCACATTTAATGATAGCGTCTGATTCTTTATACATATAATATACACTATGGTCCGAACCTATCCTGAAAATTTCATTCAAATCGGATGGTAAACGCGGAAGCTATTCAACTAACAATGTTACGGGCAAAAGGAAGAAGAAGAGACGCTAGCGCCCTCTGTGCTTATCATATGAACCATCTTCATAGTGGCGCCATCTATTGAAATTTATTGAAATTGAAACAATCTACAGTGAACGCTTTGCACTCAAAATGTACAGGGTCTCCTACTGTCGAGCTTGCTCCACCGTAGCTTACTGCATTTTTATTTTCATTTCAGGTTTTGGGTTACACTATCTTTTATCACATAAAAGACAGCCAAACTGACGGGCTACAGTTCCTCAAACTACATACCAATCATAGACGGAGACGTGACTATATGGAGCGAATTGCAATATTTAAAACATTTAGCAAATTGAACGAGATACTCTGCGATAGCGGAGGACACAGAAAAATTAAAGAGACACTTCCCTCAGAGCCACATAAAACAGATACTGGACTTGGACATCCGGCACGTACGAACTCTTTTAGCCACAATAGAAATTCACAACCGCCATTCCAGAAGTATTAACTTTATACGTACTGCCTTAAAGGTAGTAGCCGGTACGCCAGATTTCGACAATTTCGGGAGTATCAAGTTTACAGAAAAACAGCTCGTAGAATCAGGAAATATGAAAATAATTATAAACTCAAAAACTCAACAGCAAATAAGTAGACTAACAGGCAGTGTAAACATTTTAATTAAAAACGCACAGACAAATCAAGTAAATACAGGGCTTCTATTTGAGACATTACTTACAAGAAATTGACTAATAATAGCCGAACTAGAAGCACTTATTTTGTCAGTCACACTCTCAAAAATTGGAACAATACACCCAGCTATTTTAGATTCATATGATTTAAAAGACAAAACCAATGAACATTCCACAAATATTTCTGTAACAGACTTAATCCAAGTTGCACAAATTAAACTTTTATTTAATAATCATTTTTTACATTTTATTATAAAATATCCTAAGCCTAGCTTGGAGTATAAGAAAATTATAGCTGACATAGCTGACTGCGCCAATCAAGTAATACCTATCGGAAACTGCACCGAAGCACTTTCCACCACGTTCTGCAAAAAACTGTTTTATACGACATGCGTACAACAACTTTATTTGGGAGGCACTGCACCACTCGCCCCAGCCATCTTGAATCTATAACGGTCATCGATGAAGGCGTCAACATTATCAATGAGAACACAGCTATGGTCAACGAACAAACAGTGACTGGTACATTTCTTATTACCTTCGATAATGAGGTTAGAGTAAATGGCACAGTATTCCGGAACTGGAAAAACTTCGTGAAAAAATCCTCTGGCTCAGCTTCATCTGCGCTCCTCAATGTAACAGGCCACCGTGAAATACCAAGCCTGACATACTTACAGAAGCTTAGTGTAGAAAATCTACGTTATGTTACCCAGATGGAAGAGGGACTTAAACAGCGACCCATAATATCTGGACTGGCCGCGATTACCTTCTTGGTCAAGCCGTAATCGATGGTCTTAGGAAGACCGAGGACGTCTTTTACTTAAGCGAGGGAGAAGTTAACACGAGTTGTCTCAAGTTGAATAACAACGTGTCATTGACCGGATCGGTCAGCGTTCGCAGCTTGTGCAATGGCCCGTCTTTTGTGAAACTTCAGCGAACACAGTGGGATCGCTGATTCAGCATAAGCGAATACCGTGGGATCACCGATTCAGCATATTTAGGGCACTAGGGCTAGCTTTCGTTATAAGTGCACTTTGTAATTAGCTTTAGTTTACTTTCGGCCGTGGTTACTAAAATTGAAATAAACTTTATCTGCGTGCAAATATAAGAAATCTTTAATCTTTATACCAAATTTGGTGTTCCTAGGTCTTACCATCTCTGAGTTCTCGTTACTTACACGGGCAGACAGACGGACATGGCTAATGGCTAATTCAGCTTGTCGCCCTGATCAAAAATATCTTAAGGGGTCTGCCACGTCTCCTTCTGCCTGTTCCATACTTTTTTTAAACAAACTTAAATATTAATAATATTTATAATAATATAATATATAACTTAAGGTATAAAAATGTTAAGATCTCTGAGACAAAATGACTGTAGCCGATTAAAGTGCCAGCATAAAAAAGCTATGACCATAAATACCAGTATTTTGATTTTTTTTGTTATTGGTAATTTAAAGAATATTTGGACAGCAAATTAAGTCAGAATATTAAAGTAGAAATTTTTCCTTTAATTAAATATTTATTTTAAATTAGGTACTAGTTTCAATTCTATGAAGTTTTAAAATCTAGCATCTGCACTGCATACTCTTATCTAGGAGCCACTGTATGTATATTATATATATATATTTTACTGAGGCTTAAGCAAAATCAATGTTTTGTATTCCCTCAAATAACATTCAGTTAAAAATAAATATGATACTTATTGTCAATTGTTTAAAGTTAAATAACGCTTACCTCAAGTAAAGAACTTTGTTTTTGATAAATAGAGCGTCTTCTGCGACGTATTTCTTCAGTGCCATCATTTGTGTCAATAGCTTCTGTTGCTTCCATAGGTAACATCATAAAATTATTGCTCTCACCTTTACTCTAAAAGTTAAAAATAAATAGATAAATGAATGTTTGACGTGCTAAAGCTTAAATATAACATTAAGTCGTAAAGGCATAACAGTAGAATACCCTGCGAAAAGAAAAGGCCCCGCTCGTATATTCTTCCAAGTAATGATGTTAATATCAGTAAGCTACGGTGGAGCTAGCTCGACTATAGGATATCCTGTACTTTTTGCGTGCAAAGTGTTCTCTAAAGATTGTTCTTTAATGTTGGGTACCAGAGATTTCAATAGTTGGCGCCACTACGAAGATAGCGCCTAAACTTCTTCATTAACATTGTTAGTTGATTGACTTCCGCGTTTATTATCCGATTTTCAGGACAGGTTTGGATCATAGTGTATATTATATGTACCTAAAATCACGGTAGCATTAAAGGTGCTCTTATAATTCGATCAATGGGAGAACTAACATGCCAAATTTGGTATCTCTAGCTCTTATAGCCTCTGAGATCTAGGTGACACAAAAAGGGACAGACGGACAGATGAACATGACTAATAGCTATTGTCCATATCGACTCGGCAGTTGATGCTGATGGGGTCTGCGACGCCTCCTCCTGTCTGTGACGCACATTTGCACAAACGTAATAGACCCTTTTGATCAATTTTGGCATAAGCGATTTTCGAGGTTTTAAATCGATTTATTTTTAGTCGATTAGTCGATTTCAATTAATGTGACAATTTTTTTCATGGAATAATTAAAATTTACTATAGTAAGTATGTGCTCATTTTACTATCAAACTAACTTTCACCGTGTCCGGTTGTGTTGTGCTCTATGAAATTTTCGTGATTTGTGCGTTTTTTGGTTTGTCAAATTAACTTATTCATTCTGTGTGTACTGTCACATAAAGTGTTGAGTTTGTATACCCTTGCAGAGGGTATTATAATTTGATCATGAAGTTTGCAGCGCATTGAAGGAGGCCTCACAGACCCCATAAAGTATAAATATTCTTGATCAGGGCTACGAGTTGAGTCGATATAGCCATGTCCGTCTGTCTGTCTGTTTCTATGCAAACTAGTCGCTCAGTTTTGAAGCTATATTGATGATACTTGGTACAGGTCCGTCTTTTTGCAGCACGCAGTACATATGTCGGAGCCGGCCGGTTCGGATCACTATATCATATAGCTGCTGTAGGAACGATCGGTTCGGAATTAACATTTTGTTTGTTTCTTAAGACATCTCAACCAAACTGTCTATTTGGTTTAGTTTCAAACAGTCTGACCCAATTAGGGTCAAATCGGACAACAATATCATAAAGCTGTCATAGAAACGATCGGTTTTTAATCAACATTTAGTATAAACAACTTTTATGTTTCTTAAAATATCTTAACCAAACTTACAGATTGCCTATTTGGTATAGTTTCAAACTGTCTGACCAAATTTCGTTCAAATTGGACAACTATATCATAACTTTGGTGCGCCAAAGTTAGCTTGCGCTATATTTTTTATATATTTATTTAGGTAATTAGCTTCGGTGGTAAAGCTCTTCAAACACAAAAAATTTTGTCATGTTGGTATATTTAAGTATGTTTTGCAAAAATTGTTCGTCTTTGGAACAGAATTATATCCAAATGATTCATTTGAGTTCAAGTTTCTTATTTTTACCTGAAAGTCGATATAATTTCAAGGCGAACCGTATACAAATTTTTGGTTTTGAAGTATATTAAATAATTTATTTACTAAACCTCTATTTTTGAACCAATTTTTCAACTTTACATAGACTTTTAACACCGATTACTGGGTAGTTTCCGCAAGCGTCTTATACCACATTCTGTGATTATTTTTAAAACGAAGTATGATAGTTTCAAGGTACGAAATTCGGCACAATTTGAAATACTATGAATGCACCTACCGTAAAAATGCGTTATTTGTTCAGGCGAATTTGCGTTGCGGTTAGCTGCTGTAGCGCGCATTTTCGTAGTCAAGAACATTTTCATCAGGTATAACATAAATATGCTTGTTTCTGAATGTTGTCCTTTTCGGCCTATTCATAATATTGACATGTCCCATCTTTACCTAGATAATATTAAGTTAATATTAACTTATGAAAACCCACGCCTTGCAGATAGTTGTTGTTATGTATCACCTATTGTAAAATTTGCAATGCCCTCTATTCACAGTAAGCGATTCAAATTTTGGCACACGGAACAGACCTCATTGAGTACCAAAGTCTACCTATTGGAAAATTGTTAGAAGAGGCTCAGGTATCAAAAAACAAGGAAATATGGTTATTCGAATACTTGCAAGGTGTCGCGGATGAGACAAAATGAGGATCTCTTTAACATGTTATCGGCTTTTTCAGATACATTATTATCAACGAAAATATTTGTAAGAAGTCCTAAAGAACTGGCGGAAGTTTATACACAAGAAATGGTAGATTTAATATATTTAGGCTATGAGCTTCAAGATATTGCGGAAGAAAGTTGAAGTAAACAGGAACATTTATTGTGATTTAATGTAGATATTAGTCTAAATAACAGTAAACTTTATTTAAAACAGTTATAAAAGACTTCTATTTTGTTTATATTCTGTTTTAAATTTTGTTAAATATGCTCGCTACAGTAAACGAATCTAAAACACTAATTTAAATTCATTGGTAAGTATTAAAATACAAAAAAAATATTGCTAGATATATATAAATATAAATTCGACCATTTATAGTGAACATTTTTTATTTTTGCATGCTTCATATGCAAAATTATCGTATAAAATCACGAAAAAAAACAAAATCCGACTTCGACGTACTGTGGAAAAAAGGTTTACTGCTCGATTAAGATTTTGAGATTTTACATTCATTTTAAAGGTGAAGAAGTTTTCTATTAAATGCATTTTAAATTAAATTATATTTAAATTTTTAAAAGATATAATTTTTGCGAAGTATAAACTCAGAGCGGCCCACTCTGCGACGTAATGCCACCGGTCGTTCAAATGACTGTTTCTACCAGCGAGCCTGCAAAAAGCACAAATGCAAACGTATTCGCTCACAGTTTGTTTTATGAAGTTACTGCTCAGCAATACTAAGCGGACGAGTTTCAGGATGAGTCGAACAACACAGTGCGATTAACAGCTGATTTATGTAAACATTATGATAACGCTTCTAGTACACAATATTTTTTAACGGCCGTGGCAAATAAATTTATCAAAGCGTTCACCTGGAAGTATCGTAAGTATCACATTTTCTTCATCTCATCGATTCTTCATATATATTGAGTCTAGTTTATTTCTTAGTTCCGGCCAGATATACCCGTAATTTCAAGCCACTCTTCCTTAATTTTTGTACTACGAACAATTCCCTTCATGAACCCTTCCGAGTAATTTGCACAGATTATTTTAGACTTTACTGCAGGGATGCCCAAAGCTGCCTTATGGATGTGTTCACACCAATACAAATAAAAGAATCATACGCACACATGTAACGATCAGTTTTTTCTATTTTAATGATCTGTGGAAAATAATTTCACTATACACCAAATTAAAAGACAACAACAAAATACATTAGGATTAGCGACGACAAGCCCCGAACGAGCGCGCAAGGCGTTTTTGTTTTTCAAGATACGAAGGTTCTTTAAATAGGGGTGCAGTGAAAAATTGTTGTTTTGCAAGGAGCGATCGAGCGCGCAAGGCGTGCAGGGAAAAATTGATTTTATTTTTGAAGCAAATAGTATTTGGGGAAAAGTGAAAAATTGTTTGTGTAATTTGCAATGTGAATTTTGAGCTTGCCCAATATACTAGGTCACTTGAAAAGTTGTGAAAGCGGAAATAAAACAAATTGAATAAATGGGTTCATCTACATTTATTCTTTAGTGTAACTTCATTTGTGCTAAATACATGTTTTCCTTTGCGTTTAGCCCCCTTTGAAGTGTTCTCTCTGGAAGGCCTTAAAAAACTCATTTAGGTATCACTGCACCATTTAAAAAAATGCATTAAGCTACGGTGGAGCAAGCTCGACTGTAGGAGACCCTGTACTTTTTGAGTGCAAAGCGATCACTACAGATTGTTTCAGTTGCAAAAAATTTCCAAAGATGGCGCCACTACGAAGATATCAGTTGATTTTGGCTGTAACATTGTTAGTTGAATAACTTTTGCGTTTATCATCCGATGCGAATGAAATTTGCAGGATAAGTTCAGACCATGGTCTGTATTATATGTACTGAAAATCAATGGGCTAGCATCAAAGGTGCTCTTGTAATTCGACTTGGAAATTTTGTATTTTAATTTGCGGGGGCGGAGGGGGCGTGGCAAAAATCTAAAACAAACTCGTTCAATGCAAGATATAGATGTACCTACATGCCAAATTTGGTGTCTCTAGCTATTATAGTCTCTGAGATCTAGGAACTCAAAAAAGGGACAGACAGACGGACAGACGGACATGGCTATATCGACTCGGCTGTTGATGCTGATCAGGAATATATATACTTTATGGGGTCTGCCACGCCTCCTTCTGCCTGTTACGCACATTTTTTTTTGCACAAACGTAATAGACCCATTTGTACTTTTTTAAAGTACAGGGTCTAAAAATTGGTTGCCATGTAGAAATTTTGTGAGTTTGGGGATCAAATGGAAATCAGAGACTGCCAGATCTATTGAATAGGATGGATGTGTCAACAATTCATGATGTAAGTCACGCAATTTTCTTCGCCAAAGCACCTTTGTCAGCCGAAGCGCTCTTTTGTTGATCGAGGATTTTTGTCGTAGCTAAATCAAGTCTTTTTTTCACAAATCATCGTATCCTGTTGGTCCAAAAGACTGCAGCTATTCTTTTTTCCACTTTGCAAGTAATGATCAGTCAACAATATTTCCTTCGCATCAAAAAAAAAGGAAGACGTAACCTTTTCGAGGAATTTAGACACCTTGGGTGCACTGCAGTCGCAACACCGGCTTCAGTTCACTCTGAAGTTTGTTGTCGCAATGCTGGATCATAATGGTAAGCACAAGATTCATCCATAGCTACAAATCGACGCACAAAATTATTTTTATTCTTCTGGAAAAGATCCAAATGATGTTGGGACAATTACTTTAGAATGCGATCTATGGTCCATCTATGAAAGCTTTTTGACAGATCAATTTGAAAGTTTCGAAATATCTATTGTAAGTATGAAGCTTTCAAGTGATATACAACATTTGGTTCTTAAAGTGCTAGTAACATGTCGCCTTCATAACTTGTACATAATATCCATGTATATAAAACTCTTTGTCCTCACTGATGCTGTGACTGACACATCACGCTGTAGGTCAAACGGCTTCAGATATCGAGTTGAAATTTTCACAGAACATAGCTGGGACATAATTATATTGCAATAAGACGGGATTTTTTGATGTTCCCGCTGGAAGGGATTTAAATTGGAGAGTCAAAAGGCAAAATTGCTTAGTAAGAAATTTCTGTTTGGTTTTTAAGCTATCTCAACCAAACTAACAGATTATGTATTTCTCATTTATTGTTACATACTGAAAAAATTTGGTTAAGATCGAATGGCAGCTATATAATAGCCATAGAAACAAAGGCTCTTGATACTTTAATAAACAATGAATAGCAGAGTGGGTGCAATTCATTGTTGTTGCGACTTTCAAAATAAATTTGCAGTATGGTGAACTCTTACCCGCTCTTGCTATTATAATCAACAATCACACTCAGCGGGGGAGAGGGTGCAGTGTTAGCAAAGCATTTAGCATGAACGGTTTAACATATCTTTCTTTGTAAGGACTTAGCACGGAGACAAATCTTTAGCGAGTTTAACTGCTACAATCAAAGTGACTGCAACGGCTTAAGGGTAGCGCAGCCGACTCGCGGTCAAAATGTTGCATTTATGTTGGATTCAAACACCATGGCAACAGTCGCGCCACTGTTAATACGGCGTAAATATGAACTATATTTATACCCTGAGGGGTAGACCCCATAAAGTATATTTATTCTTGATCAGGGCGACAAGCTGAGTCGATATAGCCATGTCCGTCTGTCTGTCCGTCCATATGAACAACGAGATCTCAGAGATGGTAAGACCCAGAACCACCAAATTTGGTGTGAAGACTTCTTATATTTGCACGCAGATCAAGTTTATTTCAAATTTCAAACGGCAAGATGAGAAAACAGCCCTAAAAGTGGTAACTCTCGGAAAAAACAACAGACGATTCAAGTTTAAAAATGGTGCGTATGGAAGGGGTACAGAGTCTGCAAAACATTTAGCTTTAGAATATATATAATGTTACACCAACTGAAAAATTGTCACTTAGATGCCGGTAAGTCGGTCGCTACCATATAAAAATGTTGACAGTTTGGGCTCAAATATTTTGCTGCAACGCCATGCCGGTGTCAGTACGGCGACAATATCGGCAACACTTTTGACGGAAATTGTGGCTGCGCCAGCTGTTTTCGTTTAAAAAATTAGGTGATCAACGATAAGAAGCAGCTGATATGGAAATATCGAAAAAGGCGCTATTACTAAACCTATTAATATTTTTCTTATTTTGATTACCTATGTTTATTAAAGCTAAAGGGCACAGCAATTTCGAAGCGCATAGGTTAAACGGAACCATAGGAAAGCTTTTTACTATAAAATGGGATATTAATTGGATGATCTGCGAGGAATATAATATAATGCGTATATATGCAGAAATTGTCAGCTTATTAAGATAATATGGCCTGTACACGATCTACAAACTCTGAAACGAATTCGCTGCAATAATTACGAAATTGAAAAACACAATTTAACTATTTTATTTAAACATAAAACATTTATATTTTTAATTGCGCTGGGTGTTGTAGTTCTGCTGCTATTATTGTTTAATAAATAAATCTAAATTTATAAAAGCAGAATATAGAAAATAAAACATGTTGTGAAGTTTCGGTATTTTAATTTGAGTATCGAGAATCTTTATCAATTTAAAATATCAATATCACAATATCGTTATCCATCTATAAGTTTCTAACGAAACTTGCAGCATATTATCGGGTATCTCTCTAGACAGGTAAAGTTAAAAACACTTTTATTAGCTTTCCTCAATCCTTTTTATATATATTCTCGATTAGGGCGACAAGCTGAGTCGATATAGCCATGTCCGTCTGTCTGTCCGTGTGAACAACGAGATCCCAGAGATGGTAAGACCTATGAACACCAAATTTTGTATGAAGACATCTTATATTTGCACGCACATCCAGTTTATTTCAAATTTTGGATGCCACGCCCCCTTCGCCCAAAAAATTCAAAAAAACGATAACTATGTCATGTTACAGCTATAGAATTGAGACTTAGCAAGTGTAATGGTTAGAAGAGACCGGGCCTACGCTGAAAATTTCATCAAGACCGGATAATAAACACGGAAAATATAAAGATATTTGTTACGCCAATATGATTACAATAACAAAATGCGCTTGTTTTTCTTGGTTTGCCCATTTATAAAACAGACCACAAAAATCAAGTATTTTATTGTTGTCTGTTTCATACATTGGCAGACCAGCAAGCAACCAGCATGCCTTACACGCACATATTTACATACATAAATGAGTGATTGATTCATTCATTCATTCTATTGCTCTCATTTTGCACTTGTTTTCTCTTTCTTCGCTATCGCGTTCTTATTCTGCCACGTGCCAATACAAAGGCGGAGCCAGCAATTTTAATTGGAAGATTTTAATTTTCATAGTGCATCCTCTTTATCATATTTGGCTACGCCGCTGCAGATTTGTCAATTTTTCCACGCATCTTTGTGATTATTTAGTTCGTTGCGGGAGTTTCGAATGCGCTGGCGTGGTATTTTAATTGTAACGATTTGCTACAATATAAATTAATATAAAACGTAATTTTCATTACGATCTTAACAGCGCAATATACTTCCACTTCTTCATTTCCTTTATAATAATAAGTGTAAACAACATTTTTGTAAGGTTTTAGTCCTTTAAAATTCGATCCAAGCAAAAGTAAACATTTTTCCAGAACAAACAAAAAGTAATTTTTTCGGTGAAAAAATTTTGAACACTAGAGGGTTAATTATCACGTCGAGTGGCTTCCAGCTAAAATAAAACACATTTAGAAATATTAAACAAATGAAATCAAATACAATTACACGCTTATCCCAAGTTATGATGTTAGCCTTTTGTCATTTTCGTACAAAAAGTTAAAAGGATGATCAAAGCACATTAGTAACTGTGCACTTGTGTATACTATACTACAAGAGCGCCTTTAATGCCTGCATCTTGATTTTTAAACCCTTTACTTTAAAAAAGTACAAAAGAGTCTATTACGTTTGTGAAAAAAATGCGTAGCAGGCAGAAGGAGGCATGGCCAACCCCACAAAGTATATATATTCTAGATCAGCATCAACAGCCGAATCGATATAGCCATTAGTCTGTTCGTCCGCCCGTCTGTCCTAGATCTCAGAGACTATAAGAGCTACAGACACCAAATTTGGCATGTTCGTTCATCTATATCTTGCATTGAACGAGTTTTTTTTAGATTTTTGCAGATTTAAGTCGAATTAGAAGAGCACCTTTAATGCTAACGCCTTGATTTTTGGTATGTCTAATACATGCTATCCTGCAAATTTCATCAAAATCAGCTGATTATCGCTGAAAGTATTCAACTAATAATGTTACGGGAAAAATCAATTGATATCTTTGTAGTGGCGCCATCTATGGAAATTTTTTGAAATTGAAACAATATATAGTGAGCGCTTTGCACTTAAAAAGTACAGGGTCTCCTACTGTCGAGCGTGCTCCACCGTAGCTCAATACATTTTTGGTATATATAACATACACTATGGTCCAAACCTATCCCGTAATATAGCGCAAGCTTACTTTAACGCGCCAAAGTTTAAATACCCTTGTAGTGTCCTTTAAAAGCCGTCAGATTTTTTAAAAAAAATTGGTTGAATGTTCATTTCGAACCGATCGTCCTTACGACAGCTTTATGTTAAAGTAGTCCGATTTGAACCAAGGTAAGGATGCATGAAACTGTGTCAAACACACAACGTGTGAGTTTGGTTAATATATCTTAAGAAACAAAAAAATTTTTCTTATTAAATGTTGATACCGAACAGATCGTTCCTATAACAGCTATATGATATAGTGATCCGATCCGGCCGGTTCCGTTCAGCAAAAAGACGGACGTGTATCAAGTTTCATGAAGATAGCTTCAAAATTGAGAGACTAGTTTGCATAGAAACAGACGGACTGACGAACATGGGTATATCACCTCAACTCGTCGACCTGATCAAGAATATATATACTTAATATTGTCTGTGAAGCCTCCTTCGTGGCAAAATTACAATACCCTACGCAAAGGGATTAAAAAATGCAATTCACGCCTACAAAAGATATTTAAAGTCGGAATATTTAATCTTTATGAATCTTATGAAGAATTTTAAAAAAGCTAAAATTTTTACCTTACAAATATACAATAAAAATAAAACTTTAATTACTTACCATTGTGATGCACATAAGAACCTGTAATATGAACATTCCGAAGGATAAAACTGCTAGGGTTGTCAAGGCGATATCTGTTATATCCTTAAGGCTTATTTCTTTCATTTGCTTTGCGGGCTGCGAGACAGAATTGGAATGTTCCGGCTTTATGTGTTGCGCTTCATGGTCGACATAGCCTGTTTCGTAACCTATAATTTTGGTTTGTTAAATTAATATTAAATTTACTTTATTTTAATTTTCTACCTGCTTTGCTAACTTGTTCCGTAATTTCACCAATATGTCCATTTTTTAAATACA
Source organism: Drosophila putrida (assembly GCA_037043535.1). Lineage (NCBI taxonomy): Eukaryota > Metazoa > Arthropoda > Insecta > Diptera > Drosophilidae > Drosophila > Drosophila putrida. The sequence goes on from JBAMBI010000824.1 coordinate 54,912, forward strand.
GTCGAGGCATTTCAGAATCTTTCGGTGGATACAGCTTTATAAAATACACAACATTTTTGGAATTTTTAAAAAAGTAATTTCACCAATATGTCCATTTTTTAAATACAGTCAAGGCATTTCTGAATCTTTCGGTGGACACAGCTTTATAAAATACACAACATTTTTGGAAAACTTCAATATGCATTGAATAGTAACATATAATGGGTAGAACCTTCTTAATAAATGTTCCCCAACTGACGGATACTGAAAAAGCGTCAGGAGAAGACTAAACGCTTGACATGTACATAAATATACAAATATTGAGTTGGTCTCTCACATTCCGCCAGTATCATTCCTTATACCTTCCAGCTAAATTATTATTTATGTTATATTGTTATTTTATTATGATCATTATATACATATATCATGTTATTATGTTTTGTATTATTAAATTTTTCTTTATATAAATTTCTGATTACTTTAAATTGCACTGTAAGGTTATAGAAAATTAAACCCGATGCTTAAAGAAAATGAAAAAAAAAGTAAATAACAGTGACCTTTTAACAGTAAGGCTGCAGTAGCACGGCTTCTGCGATGCATCAGAGCGTGCGCATGGGACAATTTATGTCCGCATCGAAACTTCCCCGAAAGTAACCATTCAATTGCTAACAGCCAAGACTAAGGTGAAGTCCCTGTCGGTGCCACGCTCAGAGCTGTATGCTGCGGTCCTTTTATCTCAATTAACCACAGCGCTTCTCGATAAACATCCAGCTGTCGGTTTCCAATCTTTCTACTGGACAGACTCTACGATTGTGCTAGCCTGGCAAAGCAAGCCACCGTGCCAATGGACAGCCTTTGTGGCCAATAGAGTGGCCAAGATTACACAGACTACCGATGCTGGAAGATTGTCACACGTCCGATCTGAACACAACCCTACTGATCTGGCAAGTCGAGGAGTTCTTCCACAGGAGCTTGTGGACAAGACTCTGTGGTGACGCGGGCCCGAATGGCTCTAACTGTCCGAGGAATAAAGGCCTACTTCGTCTGTTCCAATCTCCGAAACTTGTATAGAGCAGCGCACTATGAAATCCAACTAAGAACAACTGCCCTACGCTCCCGATTTCCTAATCGGATTTTCCGATTTATGCGTTACTGCCTATGTGCTTCGGCTCATTAACGACTGCAAAAATCCGTCCTCACCACGTCCAGGGGAATTTAGCAATACCGAATTACATGCAGCTCAGGAGAAACTTCGATAGCTCAGTTGGTAGACTGTCTTGTGCAGTAGACTGATAGATTTTAAGAAGGAGGAATTAACATGATCATAGCGGTAATATGTAATGAAACATGTAATAGTAGATGTATTTGTAAATGTAAGACTACATGTATATGTGAATATAAGAGTTCATGTACATGTAACTGAAAATGGAAATATAGTTGTTCAGTAAATGTAAAGTGAATGTGACAGTCACCGCAAGAGACAACAGCCCATGTTTATAGGCTGGCATAAGCAAAACAAAAACTAAGTAATTATATTTTACATAATATATACATACATATTTCCTTATGGTCAATGAACGCTCATTCAAAAGTCTGCGTATGCTTTTAAATTTTTCGCTCCTGGGTTTTCCAACGTTGCAAGACAGCAAAATGAAAATGTTATTAGGCATAACATTTTGTTATTAACATTTGATATTTGTAGCCTTCTATGATTTAATCGATACGGCAGTCGCTACGAGAGCGGGAGTCACAAATTAAAACTCAACTGCTATATTTTTGTGTAAGCACCGACAAAAAAAAGATTGCCACTAGAATTTTTAGTTAGTGACCGGTTAGTGAATCCAGTGTAAGAATCCTATTATAAACAAATATAACTTTAATTTACCAGGCTACTTGTGCTACGGAACAAATCATTCCGGTGGTAAAGCATATGGTGGTACTGGTATGCTGATTAGAAACCGTATCAAGTACCACTGCCATAAGGACTTTGCTACCAACTACCTTCAGGCTACGCCTAAAAATATAGAATTGAACAACTTACTCTAGCCGCCGTATACTGCGCCCCTCCTTTCACTATAACTGAAGGTGAGATCACACAGTTCTAAAATCACTAGGAGAAAACTTCATAGCAGCAGGAGTCTACAATGCCAAGCACTCACACTGGGAATTACGTCGAGAATGGCAATCTTGCAGATCGCCTTCCACACCTAAACTCACCAAAACTTTAAATCACAAAGAAGCTTGTACTTAACGACGGTTTATAGACCAATTATCAACATCTTATACTCACTATGAAGAGCTCACCCCAATCTTTCCTCACCGACAGAAACCGTGATGCCCGTTAGAAACTAGATAGGCGGTTGAGCTCGCAGCGATTAAGATAGAGCTAACACAAGTCCGGCTCACCATAAAAATGTGTGTTTTGAACACCAAAAATTCACCGTGACAAATATATAATAGTTTAATATTATATATTTAATATATAATTTTATGCTTATATATAAACTTATCTTTCGATTGAAGAATTTATGAACGCGAAACCCGTAACCGAATATCATTCACACACTCCGAATTTCATTAACTTTTTATTACATGTTCCTTATTATTTCTGTAATATCACAATAATAATAATATCGCGAAATTGTCACAAGTGCGGCACTTTCGAGCAATACACACAAGCACGATGGCACTTACAGTTGAAGACTGCGTTGCGTATAGTCTTATATATATTAACCTCGCCTATTTAATTGAATCGCCCGTATATTAATATTAACAACTATCACTATTTATTTGCACTCGCAATGAAAATTGCGTTTTAAAATTAATCAAAAATCGATTTAAAGTCTCTAACAAATTCGCAAAATAATTTTGGCAGCAGTCGAACGTAACGCACAAATCGATTTGAAGAAAAATTAGAGCATCGATACTTTGAAGGGCAAGGGTAACGCATTAGAGAGAGCGAGAAAACTATATATGCACTTTTGGCTCGTGCCAAGATCCGTTAAGGGCACACATCCATATATAAATAGGCACGCGCCACAACGAAGTTCGTATATTGGTATACAAATGCACATGCATTTGTATGCATTTATGTTAATGTACCAATGTAGCCACACTAGCTTATTTCAGGCGATATCTAACATATTCAAATTGGAATGGCTTACAAAATTTGCAGATAGCCTATAGCCATGAATCTAGCATATTCTAAGCCCATAAAAGTATATATGATTTTATAAAAACATTTTTTTGTATTTCTCGCCTATTTTAATTTGTTTTTACTTTGAATCTAGCCTATACGGGCGATGAACATCTGGCAGCACTGTAATACACATGTACATTAACATTGAGAATTTAAATAAAATAAAACAATTGCAAAAATTTTGAACATCCAAACAAACAAAAAATAAATTTCAGAATAAGTTAATTATCAGCATAATTTCAAATACAATATTTTTAAAAATTATTTAAAACTTCAAACATGGCGCAAACCGCAACAGAGCGAGAAAGCTATATGTACGCTTTTGGCGTGTGCCTAGATCTATTGAGTGCACACATACATACATAAATAGACACGCGCCAAAGTGAAGTTTGTATATTGGCATACATACGTACACACAAACAGGGCTGTCAGATTAGTTAAGTTTAGGTTATTTATACAGTGGTTCACAGCTTATTTCAACCAGCACCTTAACAAAAGTTTGTTGGGCTATAAAATCTAAACTATGGGTGATATCCAAAAAATTTAAACGCAGGCTGTTAGTTTGATGTTTAAACTATTGCAAAATTATTTCATTTATTTTTTAAATTTTCTTTCAATATTTAATAATGCTTAAAAACTAAAAAATGAGAAAAAAAAATTCCACAGCTTATTTCAACCACTTTATAAGTGGTGGTATAATAACATTATTAAAGCTTAAATATCAAAAAATTTAAATTTGGTATGCCCACCCTATTGGTTAACTACCATTTTAAGACATTTTGGGATAGATTCCACCAACTTTTTGGTGACTTCTGGAGTAATTTCTTCCCATTCCTCAATTAACGCAGCTTTTAGGTCCGATTTGTTCGATATTTTGTGTTTGCGAATGTTTGTTTCCAAAATCGACCACAAATTTTCAATTACATTTAAACCTGGTGACTGGGCTGGTGGTTTCATAACGTGCGGACAGTTCCAGAACCCACGATAACAGGAATATTTAATAAATGGAATAGCTAATAATATTTGTAAATAGCTTATATAAATCTAGGGTAATTTAAGCGCATTAAAATATATTAGATTTAATTAATAAATTTTTTTGTGTTTTTAGTTTTTTATTTGATTTGGTTTTTACTCATAGTCAGACTGTAGCTTGTGAAGGCGCTCAACACCTGGCAACACTATAATGTACATTTGGATTAACAAACAGAAGCCAAAAAAAAATAAAATACATAAAAACTTCAAACTACCAAAACACTCATTAATCGAATTTCAGGATTAGTTAAAAATAGCATAATTAAAATTTCAAATATTTAAAAATTATTTAAATAATGCAAAGAGGATGCAAAGTATATGCACAAGCAGCATGACTCGAACTCAAGACTCTAGCAAAATCGTGCAAAAACGCCGTGCCTCAGCAATCCAAGCCATTACACCACATGCGTAGATACGAGTCAAAGCCAATATACATATATATAATTAGATGTACAACATTAACATTAACATACTGATGCCAAAATGTAATTATACAATTGCAGGCTTGGAAATACTTAACAAACAAGCAATATTCAATTTTAGAATAAAAATTCTATTTACATTATTGATGATAAAAGATTTTGAAAATGCATTGCAAATATAATAAAATAATGGCACAATTAATAAAAGAAAAAAAATAAACGCGAAATGCAGTCGCTTTAGAATGTGAACCATTACACAACGTTAAAATTTGGTGATAAAAGTCAATCTATAATTTAATCACAATATTTTATTTCTTTTGTCACTCTTTTTCTGCCATGACAAGATAGACTCACTTGACAAAGTGACTTATTTTGTTTGTTGATTAATTACTGCCGTGTTTATTGACCGATCGGGATGAAACTTTCAGGACATATTCAGAATATTATGCTTATCAGATTTTATCAGTTTAAAAATCTTTTTGGAGTTTTCGGGGCCGGTGGTAGGCGTGGTGAAATTCTGAGGTCAACTTAATGTGGACAATATACAGATGAGACAACTTGCCAAGTTTGGCGTCTCTAACTCTTGTAGTATAAAAGAGCTAGGTGTTTATATTAGGAAATTTCAAACATTTGTATACTGACTGTTTTCGGTCCGATCAGAATGAAATTTTCAGGACAGATTCGGACAATAGTGAATAATATGTGTAACAAAAAGAAAAACGCTGTCATCAAAAAGGCTCTTGTAATTTTACTTCGAAATTTTGTATTTCGATTTGCGGTGGCGGAGGGGGGGCGTGGCAAAAATCTAAAACAAACTTGATCAACTTGGGATATAAATGAGCCTACATGCCAAATTTTGTGTCTCTGGCTCTTATAGTCTCTGAGATTTAGGTGGCACAAAAATTGACAGACAGACTGACAGTCAGACGGACATGGCTATACCGACTCGGCTGTTGACGCTGATCAAGAATATATAACCTTTATGGGGTCTGCTACGCCTCTTTCGACCTGGTACGCACATTTTTTTTGCATTTGTATTTTTTTAAAGTACATGGTCTAAAAAAATTAAAGAATTTAAGCATGCTTTTACTGGGATTCGAGCCGTCTCCCGTTTGACTTCATGCACCTCTATCACTTGATAACTTGAAAGAGAGAAAGAGAGAGGGTGAAAACTCACAACGACAACAACAACACAATAAATTAAAGAATTAAATCATTGCGGATATCTTCCGTGTTTATTATCCGATCTTGATCAAATTTTCACGATGCATCCATATTTGTTCATATGTTATGTCTTTTTTTTTATTTGAAATAAACTTGATCTGCGTGCACATATAAAAAAAAATCACACCAAATTTTGTGTATCTAGGTCTTACCATCTCTGAGATCCTTTCCTTCATACGGACGGATAGACGGACATGGCTATATCGACTCGGCTGTTGGTGCTGATCAAGAATATATATACTTTATGGGGTCTGCCTGTTACATACTTTAACATTTTAAACAATCTTATTATACCCACAGGGTATAAAAAAATGCCTTCCCGATTCAATCGACAATAAAATCATTGGTTTATTTAAGTTCGCCTTACATAGTCAAATTTTACAAACAGTTTTTCCAAATTTAACCACATACCACAAAATTGCACCTTTTCTATTTTCACCAATATATAAATTAATGCAATCATGTTTATAACCAAAGTGATATTGTTCAAAAAGAAACCCCGTGGCATGCAGAATTTGATATAAACTTTATCAACGTGCAAATATAAGAAGTCTTCATACCAAATTTGGTGTTCCTATGTCTTACCATCCCCGAGATCCTTTCGTTCCTAAGACAGACAGACCGACGGACATGGCTTTATCGACGCAGCTTGTCGCCCTGATCGATAATATATACACAATACGGGGTGTGCAACGCCATCTTCTGTTTTCTTTTTAAAACTTTATATCCCCCACTGGGTATAAAATTATATATTTATCAAACTGTTGGTTTAATTTAAAAACAGTGCATGAATCAATAGTATAGTAGATAACTTCACTATTTTTCATTTTAAGATCGGTTGTGCCTTTCTCAAAAAATAATTCGAAATGTAAGAGTACATCTTAGAAAAATTTAAAAAAAAAAAATTAAAAACTACACCCAGAAAAAATTTATTTAAGCAAAACAGCTCTTCCTTTTTGGGTATTTTTGCCCATAATACGAGCCCGCTTATCTCGTTAAACATTAAAAAAAAAACAACTGGAAAAAATTTGATTTGGCCCGCTTCGTTCTTTCACATTTGAACATTTAAAAGAGCAAGTCGCATAATTGCGCAATTTAAATCCATCTTTAAAAAAAGTGTGAAAATAAGTGTTCCTTTCGAGGAGGCTTAGTTAGCCGTGAGGCCGTAAGACAAATTCTTATCTCTTCCTGGGTAAAAGTCTCTGACACAGGTGACATTTGTGAAATTATATAAAAGTGTGTTCTCCTAAAGTAAAAATTTTCAGGGCAGCCCTTGCGTGTCAGCTCCTTCGTGTATTTATACAGTTGCGGTCAAAAAAATAGTAGTGCGTGTAATGTTATTCAAACTACTGAAGGACTTTTAATTTAACCAAATTTTTTAACCATTTTTTTAAAAGAACATGAACATATTGTTAATCGATCCGAAAAGTTTAATTTAGTTAACAGTTCGCTGAAGCAGGAAAAATAAGGCGGTCAAAATAATAGTGGTGATGAACATATTTAAATATTTAAATGATGAAAACGACCTTACATCTTCTTTTTTTTATAGAAGTTTAGATTAGTAGAAACCACTTAATAACTAATAAATTTAAAATTTTTTTACGATGACTTTATATTAAGTTAACTCCTTACAACGATGGAACATGGATTAGGAACCGTTCTAGAGCTTCTAAGCTACAGGTGCCCATCCCTGTCCCCCAAAGCTGATTATTTTTTATTGTTTCACGCTTGCAAATATGTCTCTTGACATTGGACCATAAATTCTAAATGGGATTCTGATCGGGGGACTGCGGGGGCCATTCAATTACAACAAATGTATTCTGTGTAAAACAATTTTTGACAGTTTTGCTGGAATGGTTAGTGTCGTTGTCCAGTTAAAGCCCCCAAATTAACGTCATATCATCAGAAGAACTTGGTAGTAAAATGTCCTGCATCATTTTCATATATTCGAGCCTTCCGTTAATAGTTTTTATCCACACACGGTCTGATACCGTAGTATGAAAAACATGCCCAGACCATTATGCTCGAACCACATATTTGATGGTCTTGCTGGTGTATTTGGGCTGATAATCTCAGTTTTGTGGACGCCTTACGTATTTTCAAGATCACCGCCCACAAAACAAAACAATTTTGGACTTATCCGAAAACAATATGATCCTTGACATCTCAAGGGACCAAATATACATGTTTGTGGGCATACCTTTATCGGTTTGAACATGTATTTGGATTAAAAACGGAAATTTTCTCGGGTTTTTTGCTACCCAAATATTTTTTCGCAAATACCTACGAATGTTTTTAACATTTTGTTCCATAGCTAAGTCATTTTTTATAAGAGAGACACGAGCAAACGTGTCGCGCTTCTCATGCCTCTCAGCTAATATCACTAATCTTTTGGACATATTAGGAGGAATTTTATCTTGAAATATTTTGGGAAGTATTCTTATGACGGTTCTGATCATCGTTAGTGAGCCTTTTATGAAATTTTATACTTTCGTGTATATTTTTCCTATAGAAATCAAATTCTTAATAAGGGCAATATTTGTATAAGAGCAATGCTTGCCAAGCCCTATTGTTACTACTCTAAACAAATAAAACTTTATAAAATTTATTGTAAATAATTAAACTATGTTTATAATACCTAATCAAGTGAATCTCTGACTTAAACTCTTTTATTTCCCACTTTATAAAAAGTTTATTGCACCAACTACTATTATTTTGACCGCAGAAAAATTGGCGCGGATCACGAAATGGAAATAACTTTAAGGTCCTAACGGTACATTTCCATAGAAGCTATTCCACCACTATATTCTGACAAAGTTAGAATACAAAATCTCTAAAATACATACGAAATATGAAGGCATAAATTCTTCGTCTTGCGGCACTACTATTATGTTGACCGCAGCTGTAGATACACAAATACAACAGAATCGGCTGGTCGGTCATTTCTGATATCTGAGGAGCATTGGATCCCGACACCCACGTGGATTTGCAGATCCAAGTGAAGTACGGTGAAGTGAGGTTACAGTGAAGTGAGCTTACATCGCAGTGAGTACCCAGAAGAGAGGTGACATCAGTGACGCCCGTACAAAATATTTGAAATTCGGAATTGGAGTTCACTCACCGTTCGTGACCAAGGTATGGTGGGTACAGAACTTAGGGTACATTAATATAACGATACCCGAAGCCAATCAAACTTTCTATATCGTCAATTGCCGACAACACTGCCAGTTTCGATCCAAATTTCGCTTGTAATAACCTGTAATTTTGATCCGTCAAGTGCACTTATCATTGTGATAGTGGGTAGCATAGCACGGTGAAGAAAGAACCCATACCCCATCCAGCAAGCTAAGCTAAGAAGAAAGCTAGAAGTCCACGACTTCTGAATCCGCTATGCACAAGTAAATGAATTAATTTAAGTCTCTTTAATACGCGCACACTACATAATTGGGGCCCAACGTGGGGTGAGCTGACGAGAATGAGATGAATTAACTATAGAATAGTCAGTTCTTCTTAAACATCCAAACTTATTTAATCGCTTTGTTTTCCTAAATGTGGCAAGGTTTTGAGACGTGACGTCAAGAGGAATCTCAAGCTTTAAGAATCGCGACTTTAATTCGATCTTGAATCCGAGTGGGTCGACCAGAGAACGAGCCCATTGCTCAGCATTGATGGTAATGTCCGCGGCAGGAGCCACATGTAAATTGGCAGGTAGAATTTCACGATATGTAGTTTGATTTACATAGATCAATAGAATAACTTATTTTCTTAAATTTAGTTGACGACAGAAAGTATCGATAATTATCTTACACATTATCTTGTTCCATTATGGGAAAGTGACGAATCTCAAATTTTTTGATTACAATTTTGAAAATATTTGAATACTATTTATAACTATGGCAGTCTATCATAGTAGTGAAAAGCTACAAACTGATCTTAATGAGCAAGAACCATTTTGCTCAGTTTGTTTTAAAATTATTTCTCGTAAAGATATCAGCGCAGTTACACCCTGCAAGCACAAAATTCACCATCGTTGTATAGAAGAGGCATTACAGAACACCAACTGTTGTTCAGTCTGCAAGCAGGATTGCGCATCACGACAATTATCACTGTCTAATAACAATCTTGCAGAAGAAATGAGCGAAGCAAGTGACTTAGCTGTAGCCACGGCTTCAGGCGTACATCCAAATCAAATAATGAATCCACCAGCTAATCAAATCTTCCAATAGGGGTGTACGCAGTGGAAGCGGAACTCGAGATAGAGTTGAGTATTTCAACGGCGAGAAATGTGGACTAGGAATACAAATAGAAGTTTCTTGTCGCAGACACATAACAGCGATGTCATCGGCACTGGTTCGATTGATCAAAACTCGGCTGAGCTAGGCAATATCGTCCAGGAGGCGATAAAGTCATAGCAAGAGCAGCTGATGCAGCAGTTGACTTTCTTTATTCAGACACAGCTATCGGCAATTCAGGTTAGGAGCTCACATTCGAACGAGTCAACGACAAGAGCAGAATTTTCTACGTTGTCCGATGTACCATCTAGAGCTCAGATACCTGGCCAAACAAGTGTTACGTCTTGTAGTAGCCATAGCACTGCCAGACGAGTTCTTATTCCATCTGAAAAGGTTAGTAACATTATCCAAGGCTGGCGTGTGAGATTCGAAGGTTCCAAGGAGGGACTCCTTACCGAAGATTTTCTGTAATCAAGATCGGAAGATATCCGTCATTCTTTAATTCCATGTATTTTTGTTGTTGTGAGTTTTCGGCTTCCCTCTCTTTCAAGTTATGTCTGTTTGGATCTTCAAACATACATATTCATATTATACAAGAAGAGGTATGTCATCTAGGGCTCTTTGGAAAATTGAGGGGGAATTCTTGAGACCGAATGGTAGTCTTGTGAATTCATATTTCCCGCCATTGACTGCGAAAGCCGTTTTTCTATGTCTTGTCTTTTTAACGGGATCTGATGAAAACCGCTTTTTAGCTCAAGGACCGTGAAAAATTTATTGTTTCCTAGTTGGGCTATGATTTCCCCTATTTCGGGCATGGGGTATCGATCAGGTATAGTTACTAAATTGAGTTTTCTGTAGTCAATAACTAATCTATATTTCTTTTTTCCTGAAGCATCGGTTTTTTTTGGTACTACCCAAACTGGTGCATTGTATGGCGATCTAGAAGGTCGTATTATTCCGTCGTCTAACATTTCTGCAATTTGTTTCTCTACTTCTTGCTTGAGTGCGATAGGATACGGATAGTGTTTGGTGTAAACAGGGGTGTCTGAGGACGTTCGGATCTCGCCTACTACGTTTGTAGCGTAGGTGAATTTTTGTTCTGGGTCTGCGAAAAGATTTCTAAAGGTATTCGTTAGGGTGTCTATTGTTTTCTTTTGACTATCGGACATGTGTTCGGTTCTTACTTTTATATTGTTAATTGCCTGTGCAGGCAATTGTTTGATTCGGAAACGTTTGTTTCCATTTACTACGAGAATGTCATTTCTGACATCGATTATTACGTTAAGTTGTTTCATAGTATCATTACCCAAGATGCCATGGAACGTTTTGAGAGTGGGTAGTATGAAAAATCTGATTGGTGTGTCGTAGAGACTGAAAAGATTTAGAAAAACGTGATGGGTAATTGCTATTTTTCCGCCAATCGAATTAGCGTAGAAATCTTCTTTGTTTACTTTCGGGCTTTCTACTAATGAAGGCTGTATGTAGTTTTGGTTGGATCCGGTGTCAATGAGGAAGTTTAATATCTTGCCGTCCCTCGTTCTACATTGAAAATAAGGCAACGAGGAACGATTTAGACTAAAAAATTGAGTTCAGCCACGTCTGTTGTCTCGGTTGGAATGTCGTTGTTCTGGAAGCTTTCGGTTTCATATGGCATCTCGGGAATGCCTTGTTCTTCCATTTCTGTAAAGTAGTTTTGTTCGTCCATGTAGTGTGCATAGGCGTCGGTGTAAGCGTTAGCATATGCCTCAGCATAAGCACTAGCTTCGCCTTCAGCATGATCGTCCGTGACCTGCCCTAATGTTTCTCCCGTATTAATGTGGAATTGTCTCTGGAATTTGTTTGGAATTTGATCTGCCCTTGAAGATAAGGGTCTTTTTCCCGCGAACTGGTTATTGTCCGGTCTGTTCATATAGTTAATGTTTCTTGTTCGGATAGATAAATCCACTTCCATTGGTTGTGGAGGCGGTTGTGGCTTAGGTTGTTGATACGTTTGTCTTGGAGCAAAATTGGGTGGTTGTGAAAAGACAACGGGTTTTGGAGTGTAATATAAATTTGGGTTAAAATTGTTCCTATTGATGGCTTGAGAAGTGTTAGATCGGAATGGGTATTGGTTAATGAATCTTTCAGCCTGTTGGTTGTTTCTTGGTGGTAACAAAGGAGGCTTGATGGGATTAACGGCGTTCCTAATAGATTGGTTTTCGAATAATCGGCACAAGTGAAGGGCATGTTTAAGATCAGTTGGTTCTTTGATAGCTAACAAT